>JBCGBM010000599.1:0-23855 GCA_038501925.1 Xenopus petersii | reverse complement strand
TGGTCTGTCTGACTTTCTCCCAACCTTTCTGCTTTCAAGAAATCTCTGAAAACGCACTTCTTTCGAGAAGCCTACCCTCACTCTGCTTAACTACCAAACGCAACACCACATACAGTACCACATTTCTCACCCAATTTGATCTTGCCCACTCCCACACCTTGTGTATTACTCCCTTCCCTTTAGACTGTATGCCTATGCATAGGGCCTTCCTCACCTTTTTGTACCTGTATTGATTGTGATGTTTGTTACTCCATATATTCTATGTATGTAATTCATGTGATGTAGTTGTATAATCACATTTACTTTACAGTGCTACGCAATATGTTGGCGCTATATAAATACATGTTATTAATAATAATAATAATAATAATAGGCTCCCTGGTCTCGGCTCTTGCTTCTGCCTTTAACAGCCACATTTCACTTCGGGAGGAGCCCTCAGCTAATTGGATGCCACCAGGTCTTAATAAGAGAGGAGCCAAGCAAAGGTTCTGGACGAGCAAAGAGGGACGGTAGTGAGCAAGGTTTTGGATGGAAGGTACAGTTCTAGGAGTAAACAAAGCATAGTCAGACAGGCCGAGGTCAGTGCGGGCAGAGTTAAAGCAAGGTCAGACAGGCAGTGGTTGGTCCAGGTGGAGTTCAAGCAAGGTAAATCAGGCTGGGATCGGTACAGGCAGCAATCAAGGATAGTCAGGCAGGCAAGGGTCAATACAGGTAGAATAAGAATAGTCAGGCAGGCAAGGGTCAGGATAATCAGATTTCAGGATAGTCAGGCAGACAAGTTTCAATATTGGCAGAGTTCAGAGTAATCAGACAGGCAGGGATCAAAACCAGGAATCAAACATGATACTAACACACCCAAGTAGAACCTAACAACAGGCTATGAGTTTGGATTCAAAGCCCTTTAAATATTCAAAAGTTTGTGACAAAACCTGATGATGTCGGCGACATGTAAAACCCAGAAGTGCGCGCCACATGCACTTTAGTGATTAGGACCATGTGGCGGGCGTCCCCGCCGAAGGTGCACTGCGTCCCCGCCAGGCCCACTAGACCACCAGGGTGAGTGATCATTACAGTTACATAGCTTGAATTTCAACTAGAGTGATAAGGTGTGGAAGATTGACTGCCAATGTTGTTATCAGAGCAGGGTCACAACATTTTGACTGGAAAGGAAGTAACCCTACTGACTAGACACCAATAAGAGATATGAGAAATTTGGTTAATATTCATGAAAATGGGCAGAATGTATTTGTGTATACATTTGCTTATATGGGTGTTGGTGATGTCTTTCTTTACTGAATATTAAAATTCTTTGTCCTATAGAATATTGCATTTTTTGTTACCAATCACAAAGCCTAAATACTGCCTTTTACATTTCTCGCTATCTTTAAATATATTCTACTGGATTAATTAAACCAAAACCTTTTCCTGCATCCTATTCTTTTTTTGTTTGCATTCTTACACAAAGCTCAGTAGGTGTGATTGCACGCTATGGTTGTCATGGAGATCAATGTACTTCATGGATATTTGCATGAGCAGGAACATAATGTATTAGAATTTCTGAAAGATACAAAAAAACCTGTAATGTTCTTACAAAAGGCACATAAAAAACTTTTAATAAATGAAGCAAATCAGCCTATAACATTAATTGCAAAAAAAAGATGTCAGACAATAATGTTCTAATAGAACTGTGAATAATATCTAAGGGACAAGTATGACATTAAAGTGATACTTCTAAAATAACTACAGCATTGGATTCCCAATCTGAAAATACAAAAAAGGCTTGTAAGATAGGAGAACAGGGGGATGTTTTCCAGCCATACTGGCTATGTTATTGACTAATGTTTGTGTTTTGATGCTTGAACTGTTGCCTGATTTTTTTATGCTTACATTGAAGGACTTATTCACTAATACAAGTGCAAAGTGCTAAGCACAACAATATATTCATAGTCCACCATTGACTCCAAATAGGTTCTAGGAGGTCCCCCATAGGTTAAAACAGCAATTCGGCAGGTTTTAGATGGCGAATGGTCGAAGTAGAATTTTTATAGAGACAGTACATAATAAACAGTTTTTTCCAAATTCGAATTTGGACCATTCCCTAGTCAAAGTACACAAAAATTAACTCGAAATTCAAATTGATAAGGTTAAGGGGCCGATTTATCAAGGATCGAATTTCGAAATAATGGGAGCTTTTTTGAACTCCCATAACTTTGAAATTGGAATAAAACAAGACCAGCAGAAATTTATTCATACCAATTTTTTTTTTGCGGGTGAATAGGCTGTATTTGTTCGAATCAGAGTAAGATCGCATTCGACCGTTTTCAATTCGTATTATTTTAAAAAAAAAGTCCACCAATTGACTCCATATAGCTTCTAGGAGGTACAACATAAGCTAAAACAGGAATTCGGCAGGTTTTAGATGGTGAATGGTCGAAATCGAAGTTTTAAAGAGACAGTACATGATACATTTCGATATTCGATTTTCGTTTTTTTTAAAATTCAAATCAACTTTGGACTATTCCCTGGTCAAAGTACACAAAAATAGCTTGACATTTTTTTACTTAAAATTTTCATTTTGACCCTGAGTCAGAGTCCCCCTGATTCAAAATGTAACCACCAGCACAATTCTGTAACAATTCTTAATTAAGATGGGAAAGATTTCCATGCATAGTTAACACTGAAAATTGCAATCTATCAGTAAATTAGCCCTTTGTTCCAATCCTGTTTATTGTTTATTTTATTTTATGAAACAATAAACACCTCTATAGAAAGGTATATTACATCTAATGAGAAAGTACAGAATAAATATGTATATTAGTTAAGAGTTTAGTAAATTATTCATTTAAATGTGATGGCTATGCAGCAAAGTTATTTTTTTTTTTTTGCTTTCTATGCCAAATAGTTTTTCCCCTAAAGGAATCCAGATGCACTTGTTTTGGTGTATCAGAACTAGATGTTCCAAGGAGACAAAGAGAATATTTACTATTTAATCATGAATAAAAGCTACCATTATCTAGCAATGCTATGTATGGCCTTGTTGAATTTTTAAACTTGCGCTTGTTTTTATGGTCATTTCATGAGTAATTCTTTTTCTTCATGTTTTTAGTTTGGACAGTACCTTCTTTTAGATACAAAGTGTGCCTGGATACCAAGACAGAAAATTAAAGTTTCACATACACACAACGAACAGAGTACAGACAAGTGGCATGACTCTATGGGTCAAATTTACAAATTTTTTGCTGCATTTTTTCTGCATTGGAAAATATTGCAATGTCGAATGTAAAATTTAAAAAAAAATTGAAATACAAATCAAATGAATTTAATTAACAAAATGTAGTTCATAAACTTGTCCAGCTTCTATACAGGAAGGGATAGCTCCAACCTTTAAGCAATTTTATTTTTTGACATTTTTTACCCACTTATTGAAATAATAATATTGTAATAATAAAACAGTACATTGTACATTGTACATTGTACTTGATCCAATCTAAGATATATTTAATCCTTATTGGAAGCAAAACTAGCCTATTGGGTTTACATGATTTTTTAAAAGACTAAGGGGCCCATTCACTAAGTTCGAGTGAAGGAATAGAGGAAAAATAGTTGGAATTTCGAATGTTTTTTTTGGCTACTTCGACCATTGAATTGGCTACTTCGACCTTCGACTAAGACCTTCAAATCGAACGATTCGAACTAAAAATTGTTCGAATATTCGACTATTCGACTATTCGATAATCGAAGTGCTGTCTCTTTAAAAATTTCTTCGACCCCCTAGTTCGCCACCTAAAACCTACCGAGGCCAATGTTAGCCTATGGGGAAGGTCCCCATAGGCTTGCTAACAATTTTCTGATCGAAGGATAATCCTTCAATCGATGGATTAAAATCCTTTGAAACGTTAGATTCGAAGGATTTAATCGTTCGATAGAACGATTATTCCTTCGATCGAATGAATTGCGCAAAATCCTTCGACTTCGATATTCAAAGTCAAAGGATTTTAGTTCGGCAGTCGAATATCGAGGGTTAATTAAACCTCGATATTCGACCCTAAAGGTATGAAGATCCAAATTAGAGAAAGATCCGTTATCCCGGAAAACCCCAGGTCCCGAGCATTGTGCATAACAGTTCCTAAAAGAAGGCACTGACCACGAAAGATTGATAAATATATCAGTAATGTCAGAGTAGTTAGCAATGAGCCATCAGAATACAAATGAATTGTAATGGAAAGTTATCCCTAAACAATGTGGTGTTCTAATGCAAGCTAAAGCATAAAGTGGGAGCTAATGTATTTAATCGAATGTAGCAAGTTTTTAACTGCTTTATCTTTCTCTCTGGTAGTATTCATTATGCATTTAGTAACTCGCCTGCTTCATCCTAGAGAAAAAATAAAAATAAAAGCCTATGGTTTTGGTATTGTGTCTGCAATAAAACCATATAATAAAGCACATTGGTGTTCCAAGCAGGAGAATTACTGTACAATGTGAATCATCATCTCTTTCAGACTGCAGCGGCTTTCGAAACAATGCCTTACAAGTGAATTCTGCACTCAGGCTGCTTAGTTACGAGCATGCATTATCTTCTAATGTGTCTATATTGGTATTCAAATTCTCTTTTAGATATTTTTATTGAATGGCTGACAAAATCTTTACCACATCTCTTACAGAATAACAATTATTATTATTATTTTACCTTTATTTAACAATTTAATTGTTTTTTAGCTTAGGATGTGAGCAGGTTTCTTTCAGGGCCATATTTACTATATAGTCATGTGAGGGCATGTGCCTAGGGTGACAGCTGACAGGTGACAGTTTTGGCAGGGGTGTAACTACAGAGGAAACAGATACCCTACAGGGGGGCCCAGGAGTGTAGAGGCCATAATTAATGAGCAATTTTAATATATTTTAGTAGAATAGGCCAACTTAGCAATATTTGGGGGCCATAAATTGAATTTGCTGTGGGGCCCAGTAACGTCTAGGTTTGGTTACATAAGATAATAGGTACCCCCTCTTGATAAATAGGGCATGTATAGACTGTCCTGTCCACCTGGCAAATTGCCAGTGGGAAAGGGGCTGGCTAAAGTCCTATGCCTAAGTTAGCATCCGTTTTCAAATATTAACAGCACCAGTCTTGGATTTCTTTGCTTAAAATGCCTTTATTGAGACATGGGCTCAGACCCCGATACACTAGGGCAGCATCAGACCTAACTACAGCCTTGGGTTCTGGGAAGTGATGGACGAATTTGTGGCATTTCACTTCACCAAAAAATTTGTGAGTTTTTTGGTTAATTCTCAAATTTTTCGCCAGCAAATTTTTGCGCAGATCCGCAAATTTATTCGCCTATTTAAAGAGCGAGGTATAATATCAGGCTACTCAGAAAGTAAAGTTACACTGGTGGTGTAAACTGGTGAAAGACTGTCTATCAAGAAGTGCATATCTATCAAACCCCCTATGCTGCTTATGAGCATACATATAGAGTTGCAGATCGCTGACAGTAGTATACAGAAATCAGTTTTTAAATCTTGATTAAACAGCAAGCACAGGCATACAGGAAAAAACACCTTAGAATCATAATCTAAGGTAACCCCTCCCCAGGCATCCCTTTCACAACGCCTGAAAACAATGGGGCAAATCCACTAAAGGATGATTTTTCACCTGCGAAGGCTTCGCCACACTTTACGCCACTTTGTCAGGTGAAAATTCATGATCTAATGTAAAATTTGTAATCTAAGGGAAAATCCATAATCTAAGGTAACCCCTCCCCAGTCATCCCTTTCACAACGCCTTAAAACAATGGGGCAAATTCACTAAAGGAAGATTTTTCGCATGTGAAGGCTCCGCCACAGTTTGCGCCACTTCGTGATTATGAAAATTCATAATTTAAGGGAAAATTCGTATTCTAAGGGAAATTTGTAATCTAAGGTAACCCCTCCCCAGGCATCCCTTTCACAATGCCTTAAAACAATGGGGCAAATTCACTAAAGTAAAAATTTTTGTCTGCGAAGGCTCCACCGCACTTTGCACCACTTCGTCAGGTGAAAATTCATTACCACTATGCTAATTTACTAAAATACGAAGTTGCGTCTCTGTAGCCGAACACTGGTGAAGTTTTGCATGCGTTAATCCGTCAGCGTGAGCTGTGTGCATGGAACACAATTGTCCCTTGTTCTTTTGTATGGTTTGTTAGAAGAATGATATCTACATGACCAGGCTAAGTTACACCAGTAACCACCAGTAACACCAAATGTTTTTATACTTATTTCCTCCCAAAATAGCTATAATGATAGGTAAGGCTTACTCCCTCTTGGCTTTTTTCAAATATTCAGCTTGAATTTGACTTTCAAAGTTTGCCATAGTAGGAAGGGGAAGTAAACCTTACCTATATTATAGCTGTTTTTGGCGGAATTAAGGATTCATAAAATTTGATGTTACTGTTCCTTTAAAGACATTTCTCTCATTTGAAAATGTTCAGGTGTGTATATGTGAGTGTTACAACATTTTATTCTATGTAAACCAGTGGTTTAATGCCACTAAGAGCTCTTACTAACAATCAGCAGAATTTACACAATACAGTATATTGGTCATTTATGATGAACATAACATATGGAGCCAGCACCCAATGAGTCATGGTCTAAGATTGCTCAGAAGTATCAGATGAATGAATAAAACTTGAATATTTTGCCATGAATATGATGCCCATAGACTCCAATGAATGAAAAAAAAAATGTCCTGCATTAAAAGAACTTTGTCATCCATAGACTTCAATGCACTTTGCACATTTTTGGTGAATCAAAACAGGTCAGATTTGCCATTAAACAGAAATAAACTGGCTGAAGAATCATGTAAAGAGAGTGATTGTCAGAAGATATATGTCACAGGGTTATGTATTTGGTCCCCTTCAATTGTATCTGTTCATTAATGGTATAGAGAAGAGCAGTGAAAAATAACTTACTGTATGTCGTTAATAGAACTAAGGCAAATCCTTGATGAAGAAGGACCTAGGGGTACTATTGGATAATTAATGTAGCTGTAGAAAGTAATGGCATTCAGATAAGGGGTTATCTACTAAACCTCAACTTTTTCTAGTATGGCTTTTTAAACCTGTCAAGGTCATATATAAGTCAATGGGAGATGCAGTGTCAGACTGGGGGTGGGGTGGGTCTGGCCCACCGGGGCTGCTGCATCAGGCCCCCCTCCTGAGACGCCAATCCCCCTGAACCTCCCTGCCTACATGTGCTCACCGTTTTTTAATCAGGTGGGGGTGTGGAGGTTAGGAGCGCAGGCAGGCTGTGAGGAGTGGGTCTGGGCCAGGAGGGCTGGTGGATAAAGGCCCTCGTCCCACTCCCCAGCCATAAATCATACTCTGCCCCTCTGCATCATCCCCTGCCACCTCCCCTGCCAGCATGTACCAGTGCGCGTCAGGCGGGGGTGGAGTGTTCAGAGCGCTGGCTGTGTGGAAGGGTCTGTGCCGACACTGGGGAGATTTTTCTTTTACAATTTGAAGATGTCGTGATCTATGCTGGGTTGTGTCCGATAATAAAAAAAAATTACGTTTTCAGGCAATAACCCAAAAAAAGCAAGTGATTTGGTGCCAAACCCGAAAAATTCCTACTATTTTGGTTTTCTCTCGATTTTATCAATTTTATCGATTTTATTTTATTTATTATTGATTAATAAAATAAAATTGTGGATGGGAGTTTGTCCAAGCTTGGTTTAATAGTGACAGTGAGAGGAAAAAGTTTTTATGCTTGATAATCTGTCCCCTGTGAGCCATATGCGACCAGGGAACTATGAAAGGTGCTTCTAATGTAATGTAGTTCACAGATGACGCATTTGTATTTTCTGTTTTGATGACTGCCAAATTGCCCATAATTGTTTTATACCTGGCACTTCTGAAAAAATATATATGTCATGGCAAGCTTTCTAGATAGGAGATGTTGTTTTCGGTACATCAGATGCTTCTATAAAATTAGACAATGCTCGGAAATAATTGTAACCATAAAAAAACATAAATATCAAATTCATTGCAAACAAAAGCAACAGTTGTGTGGCAATGAAACCCTAACAGTGATGAAAACCCAATGTTTTGCATAATCATGTTGTATTATTTGAATGTGGCTCATTGCTATAAATGTCACCGTAGCTATGAATGTTTATGATGCTATTAAATTGCAACAAACACACATTCATCTTGCTGAAAGGCCTACATTACATATTTTAAAACTTAAATGGAACTTCAACATGAACTTTGCGTTTAATGGAACCTGCAAAATGCTCAGATACATGATTCTGCTTAGTCTTGTCTAGTATAGTAAAAGCACATTAATCAGAGCGTGACATCAACACATTTCTTGTCTTGTTGTTGGAGCAACTTTTTGGTGAGAAGGTAAGCTTTACAAAACTGTTTCCAGGGTTAATACAGGTTATTAAGAAAACATACTGTTGCCAATACCTTGGGATTCAGTTAAAAAAATGCATGAACAAATACACAATCACAATTACTCCATATACTACTGTATCACTAAACAATTATTACCATGAGGGACATAGACTAAGGACAAAAGTGGTAATTTAAGAGCAAAGATTGTGTCCATAGTGCTCATTTAAGGAGGACTTCTGTCTGTGGTTTAGCTGCACTCTGCACATTGTGGTGTATACAAAATCCAACATAGCGTGCCATGCACTCCTATATGGCAGATAATGCCTGTTGTTTGCACCCTGCTCTGCACTTAGTAAATGACCCCTAAAGTCCTTAACGACCTGTGCTATCAAAAGTATAAATTGCAGTATAAGGGCAATGGCACACAGGGTATAAGTAATGCTTTTATCTTATTGTCTCTTTCTTTGTTGGTTACAGACTCTACCTTAATTGTTAGATAAGAAGAAGAATAAAAGACACATAGGTTTTGTTTGTTAGAGCCCTAAAGTGCTTTTTGTCCAGGGAAACTAAAGTCTAAATAGAATAAGGCTAGAAATGCTGTATTTTGTATACTAAACATAAACATGAACTTACTGCACCACAAGCCTAATGAAACAAATGATTTATGCTTTCAAAGTTGGCCACAGGGGGTCACCATCTTGTAACTTTGTTATACATCTTTGCAAGACCAAGACCATGCGCATGCTCAGTGTGGTCTGTGCTTCTGTTTGGAGGCTTAGGGATTGTCATATATTATTAAAACAGCACAAGTCAAATAATATCTGCCAGAAGCTGATACAGCAAGACTGATTAATAATCAGACTATGCAGACTATTCAGAATATGCAGACTGCAGACCCGTGTTGTCATGTAATCTAATGTGGATCTTGTCATGATATCACTCAACTTAGCACATGGATATGTTGTTGAATGTAGAGGCAAAGAAGGCAAAAATAAAGACAGAAAAGAGTCCAGACAAAAAAAGAACAAGTGACTAGAAAGCAAAGCCCAAATAAGAAAACATTAACACCAGAAAAACAAACAGGTATAAAGCCCAGCCCAGCTAAGAGGAGGTTCACTCCAGAAAAAAAAGAATCCTCAAACAAAACAGACATTAACGACGAGGGAAAGACTAAGGTTGTTAAGAAGGAGCCGGAAGAAGTGCAACCAACCATTAACGATGGGGACTCGCCCTGCAAAAGTTTATTGTGGGTGGATAAATACAAACCTATGTCTATAAAGCAAATCATTGGACAACAAGGAGAGCAGAGCTGTGCTAATAAACTAATGAAGTGGCTCATGAACTGGCACCAGAACCTCTCTTCTGATGAAAAGAAACCTGCTACAAAGTTTAACAAATTTGGAGGCAAAGAGGATGGATCTTCGGTTAAAGCTGCCCTGCTGTCAGGCCCTCTGGGTGTTAGCAAAACTACAACAGCTGTGTTAGCCTGTGAGGAGCTGGGCTACAACTATGTAGAATGCAATGCAAGTCATACTCGCAGCAAAAACAGCATGAAGGAGGTGGTTGCAGAGTCATTGAACAATACAAGCATTAGAGGCTTCTATTCAGGAACATGCAAGTCCATCAGCTCCAAACATGCTCTTATCATGGATGAGGTAGATGGAATGGCTGGTAATGAGGACAGAAGTGGAGTGATATCATGACAGATCTTATAGTTTTTGTATTGTTTAAAACAACCTTTCTCCATCTCTTTAGAAACAGTGACTGCAGCAATATAATCCTCCAAATAGAGCTGGAGTTGGAAACAGAGGATGTAAAGGCAAAAATATTTTTTTTTACTTTTAACTGAAAAATAAACCTATCCCCAATAACAAATATGTACCGTTTTTAGAAGAAACCTGACTGTATGCAGTGAAATCCCCCCTTATTCACTTGCTCTGACTGCTGGGGATACAAAACTCTACACAGTCGCGGCTGCTCTACAGGGTAACAAACAAAGCTGCTCCAGTTCTGGGAAGTAAGGTGGGGGGCTTTCCCCTGCTGTTTGAATGTATCATTGTTTCCCTGTAGAGCAGTTAGGGACCATCTGAAATTTCCTATTCACAGCAGTCAGAGCAAGTAAATGAAGGGGGAATTTCCACTGCATACAATCAGGTTTTTTATAAAAGCAGTACACATTTTTTAATTAAAGTATATTGGAGATAGATTTCTTTTTCATTAAAGTAAAAATGGCATTTTATTGTTTTTCCTTTACATTCCCTTTAACAGCATTTATTATATAGCATCTACAATGACTACAAGGCATCCTGGCTTGTGCTATGAACACTACATGCAATTTGACATGACATATTTTTTATGCGATATTACAATTATATGGCTTCATTAATGCTAAATAGAAATTATGAAATTTCTTCTAGAGAGCCTTTGATATTCTTCAATTCTATTTGAATTGCTCTTAATTCTCTAAAGATAGCAAACAACATGATATCTTATATTTAGGGGCAGATTTACAAAAGGTCAAGTTGCGTATTCAAATTTTTTTAGGGTAGTTTTCAGTCAAAAATTAAAATTTTCAGGTTAAAAAATAAAGCAAAATTTTAGGGTCATAAAAAACTTAAGTTTTTCAGGTTTTTGTAAAAAAAACAACATTTTGTTGAGATTTATATTACCTCAAAGCTTGAAATAGCTCAAATCTGAAAATACTCTGAAAAAACTGTCAAGGTCATGTAGATGTCAATGGCAGAGGTCCCTTGAACCATTTGAAGATGTTAATAGCCTTCATGATGTTTGGATTTTTTTGCAGGGTTTCCCTTTAAAACTTGATTAATTTGAGTAATTCGAATTCTTCCCGTGGCAAACTAGGTTCATTTGAGTTTTTGGGGTTTTAACCCTGAATTCACTGATTCAAGTTTTTCCCATTCTATTTTTTCTTAAATTAGAAACTAGAACAAAGTAGTGTGAGTTCATTCGAGGTACAAAAAAAGCTCACAAACCTTTAAAACTCAACCTTTGATAAATAATCCCCTTAATATTGCAAAATGTAAAGCTAAGTACTATTTAATTCAGTTGTAATTAGCATTTTTAGGATATAAATATAGAGTGTATATGTATATATATATATATATATATATATATATATATATATATATATATATATATATATATATATATATGTATATATATATATATATATATATATATATATATATATATATATATATATATATGTAAATTGGATTGTATGAAGTAAAATTACCTCAAAAAGAATGCACGTGTTGCATTAGCTAGCTCTTGCGTATGTGAGTGTGAAAAACATCATCAGGGCATTATGTGTTTACATTTTCTGTAGGTTTGATTTTAAAAATAGCCTATGCTATTTGTTTATCTTTGTCTTCTGAGCAGAAGGAAGCTTTCCTGTTTTCCTGTACATCACCTAGATTAGCAAAAATTATTTTGACACCCATTGACTTCAATGCGTTTTGCGGACACAGATTTGCCCATCACTAGTGAGGACCGGTTGCCTCTTTTTTGCAAGAATCCAATAGGTAGTTCAAAAATACTTCTGCCCTTTGTGAATCTGAATAACTAATTCAGTGCTGAGTTTTGTTTGTTCTCTTCTTGATCTGCTTGTAAGGAGCGTGTAAGAGTGAAAATATTTAACATGAGCACTAAAATGCAAATCAAGAGAAGCCATAACCTAGATACACAAATATATTGTACTTGACTACAGGTTCTGGTTATCACTGTACTATAATGCAGATTGGGAACGAATCCTCCAGTTTTTCATTGCAGAATGTGGGTGAATGCAGCACAAATATACCACTGACATAGCTGAGTTCCATATATTAGAGCTCACAAAAGGTAATTTACAAGCTTAAAAGAGAACTAAATGCCAAAAAAAATAATTTGGCAAGAAATGCTGTTCTTTACTGCAAAAGGGCTGTGGTTGACTTGGAATGGTACAGAATGCCAAAATACTATAGCTACAAAGGATGCAGACTTGAATTCATCTAGTCTAGATGGAACTATGTTTTGACATGTTGCATAATGGAACTGATGTCTATGTTAAACAATTATTAAGAAAAGAAACCATCCAATATACCCAAACAGATTGCAGGTATACAACAGGATATCAGCCATAAGTAAAGAGACATTGAATGCAAACGTGAGTGTAAAATTAATAAATATTTAAGAGGTGAGGATTGCTATGATAAGAACCAGGTCTGGACCAAAACTTGTTTTGCACAATAGGACGTTTACCAATGAATGTCTCAAGAGTATCTTTTCCTTTGTGTTTGGCTAGTATTAACAGTATGTCTGCAAATGAGCTTGATTCCACAATAACAACTCCCTCTTCCTCCTTATGGAGTAGATAATTTGAGTTTTTAACAAGAGTCTACTAACCAAGCACTTTGAAGAAAGATGGTAAAGTTACAATGGCATGAGGCAGGAGAACCAAACTGAGAAAGGAAGAGAGAACTCAATGAGGAGAACTGCAAACCAAAGTTTTGAATTTGTGTAGTAGTTCTACACAAGTTAATGTGGTTGCTAAGGGTCTCTCCTTTTCTCCTACATGACATATGAATGCTTTTAACACTATCTTGAATATAACCACATTTATGAGCAAACTTACATTAAAGAGACAATTCCACAAAGCTGTTGTTTATTATTATTATTACATTAACATGTATTTTTAGAGTGCCAACATATTGTACAACACTGTAAAATAAATGTGTTTATACAAAAAAATCACATGAATTGTATAGATATATCATAAAGAGTTACATATATAACTACTAGTATCGGTACAAAAGATGAGGAAGGCCCTGTGCAAAAGAGCTTACAATCTAAAAAAGGAAGGGAATGAGACAGTTGTGGGAGTAGCAAGATCAGAAATAAGCAAGGTGAGAGATGTAAAACGTAATGGAGTGGTAAAAAACAAACTTAAACCCCCTTGGTGTTGGCAAGCCTATTAACTATTAGATCCTGTAAGGTACTATGCTTGCTTGGGGTCCTGTGTCTTGTGATGTTGTGTGGAGAGAGGAATACGATTTGGTCCAGCCATTCCTGCTACCTATTAGGTACCGTATTTCCTTACTTATTTTACCCACTACTCTAAGAATTTATAAATGTTTATGGTCACATTTGTTGACTTTGTTTTAGCACATCATTTTTGGGTGGGGGGGTTCTAACAAGACCACCATAGATGTAGCTTTTGTGTCTTCTTAAGCTTACCTCTGTGTGAGTTGCTGGGATGAAACCCACATCTTTGGAGATGGAAAACCCTTTAGTTTGTGTTTAGTACAGCAGGAATATGGATGACCAGCTGTTTATATGAAGATCTGAGGGGGTCATTTGTGCAATAGCAATAAGGAGTACAAATTAAGGGGGTATGTTCTGCAAATTGCTACAGATTAATATTTTTAGCCTGAATGAAGGTCTCTCCTCTCACTAAAGTATTTCAGTAGTTATGCTACTAAGCATAAGACCAGAACCCACAGGCACACAAAGTGGCGAAGGAAAGGTACAAAATGTAACAAAAAATTGTGAAAGTTGTAGTTTGGTGCTAAAAGTATCCCAGTTAGTGGACACAGGGAGGGGGCGGCCGATCAGGGGATTGGGTCTGGGCCGGCTGGGGCCCAGCTGAGGGCTGGGCTGGGGCCCACTGGGGTTTTTCCCGGTGTCTTGCCAGCACAGACCCACTCCTCTGAAAAAAAGGATGTGCCGTAATGTGCAGCAGCTGGCATTTGGGCATGCACTCAGCAGACTGACTTTCACACATGCACGCAGGGGGCCCAGAGGTTTGGAATTCGGGAGGGGGCCCCTGGGGACTGCTAGGAGGGCCCTAGGTGTTGCAACCTCGGTGGGCCCCCAATGCTCCAGTCCAACCCTGGACAAAGGACTAATTAAAACAGCTTGAAGGTCAACAAGCTTGAAGAGTCCTAGGTTGGTTGATTCCTTGGGTTTCATACCACTCTATATGGATTGTAATTAAAGCAGTAGAATCTCTGTGTGCGAATCTTTTTCATTTGAGAGAAACTCTGTTCTAAACCTATTCCTTTGCCAGCATCTTTTCATTTTTCATCTGATAATTTGTTGGAAACAGTTTTATAGGAGTCAATGGATTATAATTAATTCAACCAATGACAAGGTCCTTCCCAGTAAATACAAATACAGAGTGAAAGAGAACTTGCTGTGAAAAATAACATTTGCCCACGTTAATATTTGTGAAGAATATACTGAAAAATAAACCATACTAATAAGTAGGCAAAAAAAATCTAAAAACTAACTATTTTCTCAGATTTTCCAGAGCCAATAATTGCTTCTTAGTGTGGGATAAAAAGAAGGTTCCATCTCTCTTCATGCCCCTGCTGTTAGCATAATCAGTAACTTGTACTCCTCCAGGCATGACAGACTCTCAATGTAATTGGTGAATACATAATAATTCTACACATGGTTCCAGCTATACCTGTACAGTACAGTAGAATCACTCATAGCTAACTATAACATTTGCCTTTGGATAAACATTTTAATACTGAAAATTCAACATTGATTCTGTTCTGGAGAGGGCCTTATACACTTGTTTCACACATCCATTTATTTGTTTATTTACATTTTTAAAGTCTGCTCCCTTGGGTCTCATGCTCATTTACTAACAATGTGCAAACATGCACTTGGACATTAACTAACAAAAAAGTATTACCTACTCAAAAACTATTTATGAACTACTGCACTTGAATATTGGTAGAAAATGTATAGACAACATTTATTTTAGAGTTTGATTAAAAAGACATAACATAAAAGTTGCACTCTACAGAAGAAAATATATGCCTTCTTACACAAAAATATCTTATATTTTAAGAAATCTTATATCCATGAAAATATTTGAAAACACATTCAAGAATGTATGTACCTCAAAGTTTCTGTTAACTGCATTCATCTCTCTGTTTTTAAAGGTTTTCTTATATTTCATGCTGTGATTTTGCAATTGTTTTGATTCCAGGCATAGACTGGAGTTCTGGAGTTAGATTTGCAGGTCACAAGAGGACAATTTTTGATCTCTGAATTACCAGAACACTGCATCTTATCAGCTTGCATTATGCTCAACTTGTTTATTTTCTTTTAAAATATATTAAACCAATGTATTTCTCTCTATAGCAAAGTCCACATCTAAGGCACATTGGGGCAAATTCCCTAACGGGTGAATTTTTGCCAGCGACTGTTTCGTCCAACACTCTGTGGTGAAAATTCGTTACCACTATGCTAATTCACTAAAATGCGAAGTTGCGTCTCAGCAGCAGAACGCTGGCGAATTTTCGCTAGCGTTACTTCAGCAGTGCGAGCATTTCATAGCGATTTTTCACTTGTGTTCATTTCTGTCTAGTGAAACCTCATTAGCACTCTTAAGCTTCAGTAAATTTGATCCTCTAATGCCGTATACATGAGCCCACCCTTATATAAATGTAGCATGCCCCTCAAATTAGTTAAAAAAAATTTGTTCACACATAAGTCTTGAATAGTTTGGACTTTTGAAGGCAATCCCGCTACAAAAAAAAAGAAAAGTCGTCAAAGTTTAATGCTTTTCTGGCATTCAGGATATGGTGTCCCTGACATAAGATGAGGAAGATGTTGCTTTGTTGTATCAGCTCTCCTGGTCTGAGGTGGCAACAGCTATGGATATGTTCAATAAGTCATCCAAGCCACTATTAGGGGGTTATTTACTAAACCTCGATTTTTTCTGGTCGAGGTTTTTTGAGCAAAAACTCACATTTTTAGAGGAAAAAAAACCAAAAACTTTTCAAGATTTATTATACTCCGAAGCTGCTAAAAATCTGCCATCTCAAACATGCTGAGGTCATGTAGAAATCAATGGCAGATGTCCCTTTTACAATTTGAAGATATCATGATCTACACTGGGTTTTATCCGATAACCCAAAAAAAATCAAGAGATTCGAGTTTCAAATCCGATACATTCGTACGATTTGAGTTTTCACACAATTTCATCTAATCTTTTCCCAACCAACTTTTTGAGGTTTTTGTATTGATAAATAAGATAAAATTATGGATGGGAGTTTGGTCAAGCTTGGTTTAATAAAAAGTTGAGATAAATTTGAGTTTTAACAAATAATTAATATGTCTCCAAACAGAGTTAGTGGAGTATAGTTATTAAAAAAATAAAAAAGGAGAATTCTGATGTCATCAGTTTAAGGGGGTTATTTATCAAAATCCATTTTTTTCAGATTTTTTAACTAGAAAAAGTCTGACCAAACTAGAATCCAATATTTGATCTTATTTGTCATTGAAAAAAACTCGATAAAATCGGTTCGGAAAACCCAGAAAAATTCATGTTTTTGTGAAAAAAGAAACATTTTTCGGGTTTTATGCCCGTAACACTCAAATTTTTCATGAAATTGTCCAAAACCCTTGAATTTTTCAGCTATTTGGTTGAAACTCAGTGTAGACCATAATATCTTCAAATTTAATATGGGACCTTTGCCATTGACTTCTACAGGACCTCGACAGCTTGGAGATGGAGTATTTTTGGATTTGGACTTTAAGGGGCTGATTCACTAAATTTGAGTGAAGGATTCGAAGTAAAAAAACTTCGAATTTCGAAGGTTTTTTTGGGCTACTTCGACCATCGAATGGGCTGCTTCGACCTTCGACTACGACTACGTTTTCGAATGGAAGGATTCGAAGTAAAAATCGTTCGACTATTCGACCATTCGATAGTCGAAGTACTGTCTCTTTAAAAAAAACTTTGACCCCCTAGTTCGGCAGATAAAAGCTACCGAAGTCAATGTTAGCCTATGGGGAAGGCCCCATAGGCTTGCCTAAGTTTTTTTGATCGAAGGATATTCCTTCGATCGTTGGATTAAAATCCTTTGAATCATTCGATCGAATTTTCTGCGCTAAATCCTTCGACTTCGATATTCGAAGTAGAAGGATTTCAATTCCTAGTCGAATATTGAGGGTTAATTAACCCTCGATATTTGACCCATAGTGAATCAGCCCCTAAGCCGCGTTGGGGTATAATAAATCATGAAAAATTTGAGGGTTTTTTCCCTCTAAAAATTTGTGCTTTCTAGTGAAAAAAACTTTAATTTTTTACGTTTTTTTCCATTCAGGCTTTAGTAAATAACCCCCTTAAATGTGGGTTCTGGGTGGCAGACCTACAGCTCGAAGTGGAAGGTCCAACCATGGAGAGAACATCAGGCACTCACAGAACCCACGACAGGCAAAGTAAAGGCACATTTTATTTTAGGCAAGGAGTGAACAAACACACAGCCTTACGTGTTTCATGCTCACAGGCATTTAATAATAGGCCCCGTTTACTTTCAATAGACTTTCCAAGGATATATGATTAAACCATATAAAGCATCTAAGGTCAGTACAAGGTATCTTCAATGAATCTTAGTTCGTAGAACTATGCAAGTTAAACAGAATTAATCACAGCATGGAAAAGCCCACCAATCGACAACCTTGCTGAAATAGCCGGCTCCTTCCTTCCACTGTCTAAAAACTCCTGCTGGTTCTCACTCTAGAACAGCACATAATGACAGTTCACTAGACCATGGAAAACAGACAACCCTGGACATTGAGAGCTAAGGAGCTTAATCCAAGAGAAAAAATCACTGTTAAACAAGCTACAGTAAAACATTTATCTACCTCTTTCTGTAATAATCAGTGCTTCTTTAGAATTCTAAATCTAGAAGAATTCTACATTCAAATATAATACACAAGGACTAATAATATAATGGAAGTACCAAGTGAAAGGTAACCATATATTTATTACTCTCTATTGTTTCTAAATGACAGTCATTGCCATATAAACTCCGACACAGCAAGCTCACCCTATGTAGTCAAGCTATATTTACACCATTCTAGCTGACAGTTAAAGTAGAAAGGGCAAAAACAGCATATTGGCAGCACATATAGTGACGGAACTGATACAAATTAAGAACTAAATAAAAAATAAACCCCCATCTATAAAGTTGCATAGTTCCAGGGTTTTCTGAAATCTATGTATTTCAGAAATATTTTAAAAAATGATATCCCATTTTCTGACTCCACAGTCAAGTTGAAATCTCTCTTGTTATTTTTTTTAAATTTTACTAAAGATTAGTATTGTATGCGTATTTATAATGTATTGGACCTTTCCCCAGTTAAAAATGCCTGTATGCAAATGCAGGGACATACAAATGCCATGTAGTGATTGTCCAGGTCAGAATCAACAGCACAAACCCCTAAACCACTGCATAGGGGAGCTTATGATTTAGGTGTACCTTGCTTGAATTCAGTAAGACCTATAACTATAATGCATACAATTTGTTATTAGTTATTAGTAATTGCAAGAATAAGACATTGCCTGTGTTTTATGTATGGTAGAAGCCCCTAAAAGTTAGTTACCCCAAGAAAATATAGAACGCTGGGAAGTAAACATTCTGTCAAATTTAAAATGATTAAATAAGTCTTTGTAGTTCAATCTATTAAATTGGAAGCTAATATTTTTTAATGCAATTTCTGAAAATTGCCTGCATTTTACAGCATCTTTTCTTCCACTTCCCTAGATACAAAAAACAAACATCATAAATATAAATTCCAGTGGTCTTCTGATCGGGTTGGTATACATATACAGGTATGAGATCTTTTATTTGGAAACCTGTTATCCAGAAAGCTACAAATTAGAGATCGCTTGTCTCCCATAAACTCCATTTTATCCAAATAATCCAATTTTTAAAAAATGATTTTTCTCTGTAACAATAAAACAGTCCCTTGTAATTGATCCAAACCAAGATATAATTAATCCTTATTGGAAGCAAAACCAGCCTATTAAAATATTTATTATAACATCACTGTGCCTCCAACGTTCATCACTGTGCCTCCCGCATTGGGGCCTTTATCAAGGATATATATGTATATATACTGTATACATATAGCATAAACTATTTCTGAGCATTCTGCTTGAATAGTAAAAATTATGCTAGGTTCCCTACTATATTTTTTAAAACTAAGTTTTCTTCAGACTAACCTTGTTTAACTTTTTGAAGTAGCAGTGATTATTCAGGCATATGACAGGAACATTGCTAATTTCTCAAGTTCCTCCTGCTTCTTGTCATGCTTTAGACATGTGTATTTGGTAATATCAATCACAAGTAGGGCATAAAGTGTGGTGCCTTGGTGCTACTTTTAGGAAATTTCTTTTACTAAATACAAATATACATGAAGAAATTAAGATTGACAAATGTTTTTAGCACAAAAACATCTTGCAATCAGTAATAGTTGCAGGGATTATTGGTGTTTAGCATCTTAAAAGTGTCTTTTCACTTTACCCAATGAATGAATCCTGTGTGTGTTTGCTATAGGAAAGATGTGGTGATAAACGCCTTGCTCTCAGAGCCTAGGACATCTGACATCAAGAAAGAACATCCTGGATGAATATTTGCGATTGGTTACCAGGCAGTAACCAATCAGTGACTTGAGGGGGGCCACATGGGTCATAACTGTTGCCAGGGTCGGACTGGGGGGCCCGTGGCCCACCGGGACTGCTGGTCCAGGGCCCCCTTCTGCCCCCTGCCCCCCTACTGCGAGCGGCGGTGCTCGGTGCACATACGCAAGCAGCGATTTTAAAATTTTAAATTGCTGTTGCTTTTGAATCTGAGCTGAATGCTGAGGATCAATTGCAAACTCCCTGAACACTTATGTCCCATGTGGCCCCCCTTCAAGTCGCTGACTGACTGCGAGTTAGAGAGCTGGAAATCAGGAAGTTGTGTTCTGTTCTGTTAGATATCTGCTTACTCCAGCCTTTATAAATTAAATTTTTGGCTAACTAACTATATTGGAATATTTTTTTATTTTTTTATTTCAGCCTATTTACCCAGTTTTTATTTTTACACTGAACTGTTTCTTTAAAGGTATCCTGTCATCAGAAAACATGTTTTTTCCAAAACGCATCAGGTAATAGCGCTACTCCAGCAGAATTCTGCACTGAAATCCATTTCTCAAAACAGCAAACAGATTTTTTTATATTCAATTTTGAAATCTGACATGGGGCTAGACATTTTGACAATTTCCCAGTTGCCCCATGTCATGTGACCTGCACTTTAGGAGAGAAATGCTTTCTGGCAGGTTGCTGTTTTTCCTTCTCAATGTAACTGAATGTGTCTCAGTGAGACCTGGATTTTACTATTGAGTGTTGTTCTTAGATCTACCAGGGAGCTGTTATCTTGTGTGAGGGAGCTGCTATCTGGTTACCTTCCCATTGTTATTTTGTTTGGCTGCTGGGGGGAACAGGGAGGGGGGTGATATCACTCCAACTTGCAGTACAGCAGTAAAGAGTGATTGAAGTTTATCAGAGCACAAGTCACATGACTTGGGGCAGCTGGGAAATTGACAATATGTCTAGCCCCATGTCAGATTTCAAAATTAAATATTAAAAAAATCTGTTTGCTCTTTTGAGAAATGGATTTCAGTGCAGAATTCTGCTGGAGCAGCACTATTAACTGATTCATTTTGAAAAAAAGTTTTTTTTTCCATGACAGTATCCCTTTAAAGGGTTTTGTAAAGTGAGTCAGTGCCGGCCAAGTAGAGGTTTTGATTTTAGATGTGATTCTTCTGTTGTGACACTGTAGGCCAAGTTGCAGAATGATGATAATAAAACTATTTGTAGTCTATTTTAAATGCAAACTTTTGGGGTAATGCAAAGTAATCAGAATTTCCCTTTGGCATAGAAATCGATAACAACCAAACAGATGATTACAGCAGATTATTACCTAATGCTAATTTGATGCTATGGATTACAAATCCAGTAAATTTATTTACATACTAAGAAGAATGTTTTGGATTATTTTATGGTTCTTTGCCGCCCATCTAGTATCTTCACTAACTACATGTTTCCAACTTGCCTTATGTCTGACTACCATCCCCTTTCAATAATAAAACATATTTAAAAAAAAAAAGGAAAATATATGTTTTACCTTGTTGTGCCAGCTCAACAGTTATATGTGTATAGAGCGAGTAACTGTATAGAAATTGTTTGCCTGGCAGTACATTTACCTGCAGCGACACTCGATTTGTTCTTTAAATATAAAAGCTTATAATGGGGAAAGCAGTGAGAATAGGCTGAATAGAACATGTAAGGTGGAATGTCTGGATGAGACCTTAGAAAACTTCACAAACTCTTACACATCCAACAAACATTTCCATCGGTGATATTGATGGTCCACAAAAGAAAATATTATGTACTGTTCATAATGGAAAATCAATGCCAAATGCAGGTCCCCAGAGAAGGAACCCAAAAACATCATTATAATATTGTTTGGTTCCTAAACATGCAAAGCAGCTGAGAACATTTTATTACATACAGTAGTTTTCTATGGCAACACCAGCATTATAATATATGTGTTTTTTCTTTGTATTTATGCAAAAGGAATGGTCAGAAGATAAAATAAAGGCTGGTCGATCCAGTTCCGGAATTACAATACCCCTCTCAGTGTCCCATTCTGCCTCAGCGTCTCTCTTCCCTTGCCCTTGCATATGCACATGGGCATATACGCATATTCAAGATGTGCGCATCCGTTCAGGCACAAGGTGACGTGGAAGAGGAGCATCTTACCCAAATGCGGCTTGATTTCTGCGGCCCTAGGCCCGGGCCTTTGTGGCCTTGCCACAAATCCGGGCCTGCCTCCATCTTTTAACAGTTCATATGATTGTTCTATGATTTTGTAGAGGGAAACATTTGAATGTTGAAATTCAATATTGAAAGTGGAACACACAAACTAACGGATAACAATTGGTAACTCTGTACTGTTAATTCCACCATTTAGAAAGTGTAACACTGCCAATAATCACATAATTAAATGGGATGTTGTGCTCTCTGTTTTCGCCTAGCAATCTGCAGCTTTATTGTGTGCAGATGCTATAACTCTATCTGTAATTATGCTGTGTCAGATATTAGCTAAAACTTAATAGCAAATTGCTGGAGTGAAACGCCTAGTAAATATAAAATGATTAAAACTGTACAAAAATGCTTTGGGTAAATGGCAAGGTGCAATAAAGGCTGTAACCGGAAAATGTTACATTAGTTTTGGCCTTGTTCAAAAGCAGAAGGTTTCAGAAAAGCAAACAAAACTATTACTGGGCTGTAGCGAATATGTTGTTTCAGATGCAAATCTGATTGTAAATTCTTATTACAAGTTTCAGCTTGCATGACTAGCACTAGCACAATACAATATGTCCTCTTAAGAAAATGTGGAGGCCTATTTATCAACAGTCTCGTTTCAGTTGTTTTAGAGGTTTTTTGATACCACAACTAAACTCACTTTCTCTAAAACCACGAATGTTATGAAATGAAATAAAAAATATCCAATATTAAAAAGCACAAATGTATGTATGTATAACTTTATTTATAAAGCGCTGTTAAGGAGTGGCAGTGCTGTACAGTACATAAAAGTACAATATATATACAAAACTATACTTGGGAAGACAAATCACATACTAAATATACACAGAAACCATACCAGGACAAAGAGCTTAAGTGATATGTGGTTAGAGACATAGTGGGAAGGAGGTCCCTGCCCCGTAGAGCTTACAGTCTAAGTGGATGGGAGGCTAACATACAGGTACAAATTGGAGATAAAAAAGTGCACAAGGTAAGGCATAGTCAGCAGGCACATGACTAGGCTAATGTTCTAGTGCACCAAAAGGTAGGCTCTTAGAAATGAAAATAAAAAACTGAGCAATTCGGAAAAAAAATGAGAACCTCTAAAAACTTGAGTTTTTCGCACAATTGCCAGCAGAAAAAAGTCCAAATTGATTAGAAATCAGTGCAGCAGGATCAGTACAGCTCCCTCCGACTTGTATAGGACCTCAACAACTTTTACCTGGAAAATTTTTGTATTAAGAGTTTTTGGTTTTTGTAAACCTTGATTTTTTTTTTGGTCAGGCTTTTTGGGACAAAAACTCGAATTTTTCATGGAAAAAAACCTCAAATTTTTCAAGATTTTTTATACTCTGATGTTGCAAAAAGCCAGAATCCAAAAACCTTAAACCTGTCAAGGTAAAGTATAAGTTAATGGCAGATGTCCTGTCACAAAACCGACTCACTCAACCACACTTAACTCTTGGGTTTGGCTACAAGGGGTTACAATCAGTCTCTCAATCACCTTACACACAGGTTAGACTAACATCAGACACCCCAAAAACACACCAACACCCACAAAGTTCATTCGCTGCCACCATCTATCATTAACAGGCGATAGAACCCTAATGTGACTATTCCCCTGCCCTCTATAACAGGTAATAACTCACACTACACAATACATCAAACACTCTCTCCTATGGTAGGTACTCAGGGTAAGATCCTACTAGTCTAACAAGCACTCCAGCAGCCAAAGGGTTAATCTACATTCAAACACACTTTCCCGCTAGCCGTACTAGTTATCCAACATACAAATAGGCAACTTTCCCTTTCCACACATA
>JBCGBM010000598.1:0-28005 GCA_038501925.1 Xenopus petersii | reverse complement strand
TAGTTTTATGGGATCTCTCTGTACAGACTATGAGTAAACGTAGGGGACTGTTCCTGCTGAATTGTGCTTAGTACAGGGAATACCTATGCTGCCATAGTTTTATGGGATCTCTGTACAGAGTATGAGCAAACTTCGGGGACTGTTCCTGCTGAATTGTGCTTAGTACAGAGGAATACCTATGCTGCCATAGTTTTATGGGATCTCTTTGTACAGACTATGAGCAAATTAGGGGCTGTTCCTGCTGAATTGTGCTTAGTATAGGGGAATACCTATGCTGCCATAGTTTTATGGGATCTCTCTGTACAGACTATGAGCAAACTTAGGGACTGTTCCTGCTGAATTGTGCTTAGTACAGGGAATACCTATGCTGCCATAGTTTTATGGGATCTCTGTACAGAGTATGAGCAAACTTAGGGGACTGTTCCTGCTGAATTGTGCTTAGTACAGAGGAATACCTATGCTGCCATAGTTTTATGGGATCTCTTTGTACAGACTATGAGCAAACGTAGGGGACTGTTCCTGCTTAATTGTGCTTAGTACTGGGAATATTGATGCTGCCATAGTTTTATGGGATCTCTTTGTACAGACTATGAGCAAACGTAGGGGACTGTTCCTGCTGAATTGTGCTTAGTACTGGGAATATTGATGCTGCCATAGTTTTATGGGATCTCTTTTTACAAACTGAGCAAATTTAGGGGACTGTTCCTGCTGAATTGTGCTTAGTACAGGGGATACCTATGCTGCCATAGTTTTATGGGATCTCTCTGTACAGACTATGAGCAAACTTAGGGACTGTTCCTGCTTAATTTGTGCTTAGTACAGGGAATACCTATGCTGCCATAGTTTTATGGGATCTCTCTGTACAGACTATGAGCAAACTTAGGGACTGTTCCTGCTGAATTGTGCTTAGTACAGAGGAATACCTATGCTGCCATAGTTTTATGGGATCTCTTTGTACAGACTATGAGCAAACGTAGGGGACTGTTCCTGCTGAATTGTGCTTAGTACTGGGAATATTGATGCTGCCATAGTTTTATGGGATCTCTTTGTACAAACTGAGCAAATTTAGGTTACTGTTCCTGCTGAATTGTGCTTAGTACAGGGGATACCTATGCTGCCATAGTTTTATGGGATCTCTCTGTACAGACTATGAGCAAACTTAGGGACTGTTCCTGCTTAATTTGTGCTTAGTACAGGGAATACCTATGCTGCCATAGTTTTATGGGCTCTCTCTGTACAGACTATGAGCAAACTTAGGGACTGTTCCTGCTGAATTTTGCTCAGTACAGGGGAATACCTATGCTGCCATAGTTTTATGGGATCTCTCTGTACAGACTATGAGCAAATTTAGGGGACTGTTCCTGCTGAATTGTGCTTAGTACAGAGGAATACCTATGCTGCCATAGTTTTATGGGATCTCTTTGTACAAACTATGAGCAAACGTAGGGGACTGTTCCTGCTTAATTGTGCTTAGTACTGGGAATATTGATGCTGCCATAGTTTTATGGTATCTCTCTGTACAGACTACGAGCAAACGTAGGGGACTGTTCCTACTTAATTGTGCTTAGTACTGGGAATATTGATGCTGCCATAGTTTAATGGGATCTCTCTGTACAGACTATGAGCAAACGTAGGGGACTGTTCCTGCTGAATTGTGCTTAGTACTGGGAATATTGATGCTGCCATAGTTTTATGGGATCTCTCTGTACAGACTATGAGGAAACTTAGGGGACTGTTCCTGCTGAATTGTGCTTAGTACAGGGAATATCTATGCTGCCATAGTTTTATGAGATCTCTCTGTACAGACTATGAGCAAACTTAGGGGACTGTTCCTGCTGAATTGTGCTCAGTACAGGGGAATACCTATGCTGCCATAGTTTTATGGGATCTCTCTGTACAGACTATGAGCAAACTTAGGGGACTGTTCCTGCTGAATTGTGCTTAGTACAGAGGAATACCTATGCTGCCATAGTTTTATGGGATCTCTTTGTACAGACTATGAGCAAACGTAGGGGACTGTTCCTGCTTAATTGTGCTTAGTTCTGGGAATATTGATGTTGCCATAGTTTTATGGGATCTCTCTGTACAGACTATGAGCAAACGTAGGGGACTGTTCCTACTTTATTGTGCATAGTACTGGGAATATTGATGCTGCCATAGTTTTATGGGATCTCTCTGTACAGACTATGAGCAAAAGTTGGGGACTGTTCCTGCTAAATTGTGCTTAGTACTGGGAATATTGATGCTGCCATAGTTTTATGGTATCTCTCTGTACAGACTATGAGCAAAAGTTGGGGACTGTTCCTGCTGAATTGTGCTTAGTACAGGGATTACATATGCTGCCATAGTTTTATGGGATCTCTCTGTACAGACTATGAGGAAACTTAGGGACTGTTCCTGCTGAATTGTGCTTAGTATAGGGGAATTCCTATGCTGCCATCGTTTTATGGGATCTCTCTGTACAGACTATGAGCAAACGTAGGGGACTGTTCCTGCTGAATTGTGCTTAGTACAGGGAATACCTATGCTGCCATAGTTTTATGGGATCTCTCTGTACAGGCTATGAACAAACTTAGGGACTGTTCCTGCTGAATTGTGCCTAGTACAGTTAATACCTATGCTGCCATAGTTTTATGGGATCTCTGTACAGAGTATTAGCAAACTTAGGGGACTGTTCCTGTTGAATTGTGCTTAGTACAGAGGAATACCTATGCTGCCATAGTTTTATGGGATCTCTTTGTACAAACTATGAGCAAACGTAGGGGACTGTTCCTGCTTAATTGTGCTTAGTACTGGGAATATTGATGCTGCCATAGTTTTATGGGATCTCTCTGTACAGACTATGAGAAAACGTAGGGGACTGTTCCTGCTGAATTGTGCTTAGTATAGGGGAATACCTATGCTGCCATCGTTTTATGGGATCTCTCTGTACAGACTATGAGCAAACTTAGGGACTGTTCCTGCTGAATTGTGCTTAGTACTTGGAATATTGATGCTGCCATAGTTTTATGGGATCTCTCTGTACAGACTATGAGCAAACTTAGGGGCTGTTCCTGCTGAATTGTGCTTAGTATAGGGGAATACCTATGCTGCCATCGTTTTATGGGATCTCTCTGTACAGACTATGAGCAAACTTAGGGACTGTTCCTGCTGAATTGTGCTTAGTACAGGGAATACCTATGCTGCCATAGTTGTATGGGATCTCTGTACAGAGTATGAGCAAACTTAGGGGACTGTTCCTGCTGAATTGTGCTTATTACAGAGGAATACCTATGCTGCCATAGTTTTATGGGATCTCTTTGTACAAACTATGAGCAAACGTAGGGGACTGTTCCTGCTGAATTGTGCTTAGTACAGGGAATACCTATGCTGCCATAGTTTTATGGGATCTCTCTGTACAGGCTATGAACAAACTTAGGGACTGTTCCTGCTGAATTGTGCCTAGTACAGTTAATACCTATGCTGCCATAGTTTTATGGGATCTCTGTACAGAGTATTAGCAAACTTAGGGGACTGTTCCTGTTGAATTGTGCTTAGTACAGAGGAATACCTATGCTGCCCTAGTTTTATGGGATCTCTTTGTACAAACTATGAGCAAACGTAGGGGACTGTTCCTGCTTAATTGTGCTTAGTACTGGGAATATTGATGCTGCCATAGTTTTATGGGATCTCTCTGTACAGACTATGAGAAAACGTAGGGGACTGTTCCTGCTGAATTGTGCTTAGTATAGGGGAATACCTATGCTGCCATCGTTTTATGGGATCTCTCTGTACAGACTATGAGCAAACTTAGGGACTGTTCCTGCTGAATTGTGCTTAGTACTTGGAATATTGATGCTGCCATAGTTTTATGGGATCTCTCTGTACAGACTATGAGCAAACTTAGGGGCTGTTCCTGCTGAATTGTGCTTAGTATAGGGGAATACCTATGCTGCCATCGTTTTATGGGATCTCTCTGTACAGACTATGAGCAAACTTAGGGACTGTTCCTGCTGAATTGTGCTTAGTACAGGGAATACCTATGCTGCCATAGTTGTATGGGATCTCTGTACAGAGTATGAGCAAACTTAGGGGACTGTTCCTGCTGAATTGTGCTTATTACAGAGGAATACCTATGCTGCCATAGTTTTATGGGATCTCTTTGTACAAACTATGAGCAAACGTAGGGGACTGTTCCTGCTTAATTGTGCTTAGTACTGGGAATATTGATGCTGCCATAGTTTTATGGGATCTCTCTGTACAGACTATGAGCAAACGTAGGGGACTGTTCCTACTTAATTGTGCTTAGTACTGGGAATATTGATGCTGCCATAGTTTTATGGGATCTCTCTGTACAGACTATGAGCAAACGTAGGGGACTGTTCCTGCTGAATTGTGCTTAGTACTGGGAATATTGATGCTGCCATAGTTTTATGGGATCTCTCTGTACAGACTATGAGGAAACTTAGGGGACTGTTCCTGCTGAATTGTGCTTAGTACAGGGAATACCTATGCTGCCATAGTTTTATGGGATCTCTCTGTACAGACTATGAGCAAACTTAGGGGACTGTTCCTGCTGAATTGTGCTCAGTACAGGGGAATACCTATGCTGCCATAGTTTTATGGGATCTCTCTGTACAGACTATGAGCAAACTTAGGGACTGTTCCTGCTGAATTGTGCTTAGTACAGGGAATACCTATGCTGCCATCGTTTTATGGGATCTCTATGTACAGACTATGAGCAAACTTAGGGGACTGTTCCTGCTGAATTGTGCTTAGTACAGAGGAATACCTATGCTGCCATAGTTTTATGGGATCTCTTTGTACAGACTATGAGCAAACGTAGGGGACTGTTCCTGCTGAATTGTGCTTAGTACAGAGGAATACCTATGCTGCCATAGTTTTATGGGATCTCTTTGTACAAACTATGAGCAAACGTAGGGGACTGTTCCTGCTTAATTGTGCTTAGTACTGGGAATATTGATGCTGCCATAGTTTTATGGGATCTCTCTGTACAGACTATGAGCAAACGTAGGGGACTGTTCCTGCTGAATTGTGCTTAGTACTGGGAGTATTGATGCTGCCATAGTTTTATGGGATCTCTCTGTACAGACTATGAGGAAACTTAGGGGACTGTTCCTGCTGAATTGTGCTTAGTATAGGGGAATACCTATGCTGCCATCGTTTTATGGGATCTCTCTGTACAGACTATGAGCAAACTTAGGGACTGTTCCTGTTGAATTGTGCATAGTACAGGGAATACCTATGCTGCCATAGTTTTATGGGATCTCTTTGTACAGACTATGAGCAAACGTAGGGGACTGTTCCTGCTTAATTGTGCTTAGTACTGGGAATATTGATGCTGCCATAGTTTTATGGGATCTCTCTGTACAGACTATGAACAAACTTAGGGACTGTTCCTGCTGAGTTGTGCTTAGTACAGGGGATACCTATGCTGCCATAGTTTTATGGGATTTCTCTGTACAGACTATGAGCAAACGTAGGGGACTGTTCCTGCTGAATTGTGCTTAGTACTGGGAATATTGATTCTGCCATAGTTTTATGGGATCTCTCTGTACAGACTATGAGGAAATTTAGGGGCTGTTCCTGCTGAATTGTGCTTAATACAGGGAATACCTATGCTGCCATAGTTTTATGGGATCTCTCTGTAAAGACTATAAGGAAACTTAGGGGCTGTTCCTGCTGAATTGTGCTTAGTACAGGGAATACCTATGCTGCCATAGTTTTATGGGATCTCTCTGTACAGACTATGAGCAAACTTAGGGACTGTTCCTGCTGAATTGTGCTTAGTATAGGGGAATACCTATGCTGCCATCGTTTTATGGGATCTCTCTGTACAGACTATGAGCAAATTTAGGGACTGTTCCTGCTGAATTGTGCTTAGTACAGGGAATACCTATCCTCCATAGTTTTATGGCATCTCTGTACAGAGTATGAGCAAACTTAGGGGGACTGTTCCTGCTGAATTGTGCTTAGTACAGGGAATACCTATGCTGCCATAGTTTTATGGGATCTCTTTGTACAGACTATGAGCAAACGTAGGGGACTGTTCCTGCTGAATTGTGCTTAGTACAGAGGAATACCTATGCTGCCATAGTTTTATTGGATCTCTTTGTACAGACTATGAGCAAACGTAGGGGACTGTTCCTGCTTAATTGTGCTTAGTACTGGGAATATTGATGCTGCCATAGTTTTATGGGATCTCTCTGTACAGACTATGAGCAAACGTAGGGGACTGTTCCTGCTGAATTGTGCTTAGTACTGGGAATATTGATGCTGCCATAGTTTTATGCGATCTCTCTGTACAGACTATGAGCAAATTTAGGGACTGTTCCTGCTTAATTTGTGCTTAATACAGGGAATACCTATGCTGCCATAGTTTTATGGGATCTCTCTGTACAGACTATGAGCAAACTTAGGGGACTGTTCCTGCTGAATTGTGCTTAGTACAGGGAATACCTATGCTGCCATAGTTTTATGGGATCTCTCTGTACAGACTATGAGCAAACTTAGGGACTGTTCCTGCTTAATCTGTGCTTAGTACAGGGAATACCTATGCTGCCATAGTTTTATGGGATCTCTCTGTACAGACTATGAGCAAATTTAGGGGACTGTTCCTGCTGAACTGTGCTTAGTACAGGGGATACCTATGCTGCCATAGTTTTATGGGATCTCTCTGTACAGACTATGAGCAAACTTAGGGACTGTTCCTGCATAATTTGTGCTTAGTACAGGGAATACCTATGCTGCCATAGTTTTATGGGATCTCTCTGTACAGACTATGAGCAAACTTAGGGGACTGTTCCTGCTGAATTGTGCTTAGTACAGGGAATACCTATGCTGCCATAGTTTATGGGCTCTCTTTGTACAGACAATGAGCAAACTTAGGGACTGTTCCTGCTGAATTGTGCTTAGTACAGGGAATTCCTATGCTGCCATAGTTTTATGGGATCTCTCTGTACAGACTATGAGCAAACGTAGGGGACTGTTCCTGCTGAATTGTGCTTAGTACTGGGAATATTGATGCTGCCATAGTTTTATGGGATCTCTCTGTACAGACTATGAGCAAACTTAGGGACTGTTCCTGCTGAATTGTGCTTAGTACAGAGGAATACCTATGCTGCCATAGTTTTATGGGATCTCTCTGTACAGACTATGAACAAACTTAGGGACTGTTCCTGCTGAGTTGTGCTTAGTACAGGGGATACCTATGCTGCCATAGTTTTATGGGATCTCTCTGTACAGACTATGAGCAAACGTAGGGGACTGTTCCTGCTGAATTGTGCTTAGTACTGGGAATATTGATTCTGCCATAGTTTTATGGGATCTCTCTGTACAGACTATGAGGAAACTTAGGGGCTGTTCCTGCTGAATTGTGCTTAGTACAGGGAATACCTATGCTGCCATAGTTTTATGGCATCTCTGTACAGAGTATGAGCAAACTTAGGGGGACTGTTCCTGCTGAATTGTGCTTAGTACAGGGAATACCTATGCTGCCATAGTTTTATGGGATCTCTTTGTACAGACTATGAGCAAACTTAGGGACTGTTCCTGCTTAATTTGTGCTTAGTACAGGGAATACCTATGCTGCCATAGTTTTATGGGATCTCTTTGTACAGACTATGAGCAAACTTATGGACTGTTCCTGCTGAATTGTGCTTAGTACAGGGAATACCTATGCTGCCATAGTTTTATGGGATCTCTCTATACAGACTATGAGCAAACTTAGGGACTGTTCCTGCTGAATTGTGCATAGTACAGGGGAATACCTATGCTGCCATAGTTTTATGGGATCTCTGTACAGAGTATGAGCAAACTTAGGGGACTGTTCCTGCTGAATTGTGCTTAGTACAGAGGAATACCTATGCTACCATAGTTTTATGGGATCTCTTTGTACAGACTATGAGCAAACTTAGGGACTGTTCCTGCTGAATTGTGCATAGTACAGGGGAATACCTATGCTGCCATAGTTTTATGGGATCTCTGTACAGAGTATGAGCAAACTTAGGGGACTGTTCCTGCTGAATTGTGCTTAGTACAGAGGAATACCTATGCTGCCATAGTTTTATGGGATCTCTCTATACAGACTATGAGCAAACTTAGGGACTGTTCCTGCTGAATTGTGCTCAGTACAGGGGAATACCTATGCTGCCATAGTTTTATGGGATCTCTCGTACAGACTATGAGCAAACTTAGGGGCTGTTCCTGCTGAATTGTGCTTAGTATAGGGGAATACCTATGCTGCCATCGTTTTATGGGATCTCTCTGTACAGACTATGAGCAAACTTAGGGACTGTTCCTGCTGAATTGTGCATAGTACAGGGAATACCTATGCTGCCATAGTTTTATGGGATCTCTGTACAGAGTATGAGCAAACTTAGGGGACTGTTCCTGCTGAATTGTGCTTAGTACAGAGGAATACCTATGCTGCCATAGTTTTATGGGATCTCTCTGTACAGACTATGAGCAAACTTAGGGTCTGTTCCTGCTGAATTGTCCTTAGTACAGGGAATACCTATGCTGCCATAGTTTTATGGGATCTCTCTATACAGACTATGAGCAAACTTAGGGACTGTTCCTGCTGAATTGTGCTTAGTACAGGGAATACCTATGCTGCCATAGTTTTATGGGATCTCTCTGTACAGATTATGAACAAACTTAGGGACTGTTCCTGCTGAATTGTGCTTAGTACAGGGAATACCTATGCTGCCATAGTTTTATGGGATCTCTCTGTACAAACTATGAGCAAACTTAGGGACTGTTCCTGCTGAATTGTGCTTAGTACAGGGAATATTGATGCTGCCATAGTTTTACGGGATCTCTCTGTACAGACTATGAGCAAACTTAGGGGACTGTTCCTGCTGAATTGTGCTTAGTACAGGGAATACCTATGCTGCCATAGTTTTATGGGATCTCTCTTTACAAACTATGAGCAAACTTAGGGACTGTTCCTGCTGAATTGTGCTTAGTACTGGGAATACCTATGCTGCCATAGTTTTATGGGATCTCTCTGTACAGACTGTGAGCAAACTTAGAGGACTGTTCCTGCTGAATTCTGCTCAGTACAGGGGAATACCTATGCTGCCATAGTTTTATGGGATCTCTCGTACAGACTATGAACAAACTTAGGGGCTGTTCCTGCTGAATTGTGCTTAATATAGGGGAATACCTATGCTGCCATCGTTTTATGGGATCTCTCTGTACAGACTATGAGCAAACTTAGGGACTGTTCCTGCTGAATTGTGCATAGTAGAGGGAATACCTATGCTGCCATAGTTTTATGGGATCTCTGTACAGAGTATGAGCAAACTTAGGGGACTGTTCCTGCTGAATTGTGCTTAGTACAGAGGAGTACCTATGCTGCCATAGTTTTATGGGATCTCTTTGTACAGACTATGAGCAAACGTAGGGGACTGTTCCTGCTTAATTGAGCTTAGTACTGGGAATATTGATGCTGCCATAGTTTTATGGGATCTCTCTGTACGGACTATGAGCAAACTTAGGGGACTGTTCCTGCTGAATTGTGCTTAGTACAGGGAATACCTATGCTGCCATAGTTTTATGGGATCTCTCTGTACAGACTATGAGCAAACTTAGGGACTGTTCCTGCTGAATTGTGCTTAGTACAGGGAATACCTATGCTGCCATAGTTTTATGGGATCTCTTTGTACAGACTATGAGCAAACTTAGGGGACTGTTCCTGCTGAATTGTGCTTAGTACAGAGGAATACCTATGCTACCATAGTTTTATGGGATCTCTTTGTACAGACTATGAGCAAACTTAGGGACTGTTCCTGCTGAATTGTGCATAGTACAGGGGAATACCTATGCTGCCATAGTTTTATGGGATCTCTGTACAGAGTATGAGCAAACTTAGGGGACTGTTCCTGCTGAATTGTGCTTAGTACAGAGGAATACCTATGCTGCCATAGTTTTATGGGATCTCTCTATACAGACTATGAGCAAACTTAGGGACTGTTCCTGCTGAATTGTGCTCAGTACAGGGGAATACCTATGCTGCCATAGTTTTATGGGATCTCTCGTACAGACTATGAGCAAACTTAGGGGCTGTTCCTGCTGAATTGTGCTTAGTATAGGGGAATACCTATGCTGCCATCGTTTTATGGGATCTCTCTGTACAGACTATGAGCAAACTTAGGGACTGTTCCTGCTGAATTGTGCATAGTACAGGGAATACCTATGCTGCCATAGTTTTATGGGATCTCTGTACAGAGTATGAGCAAACTTAGGGGACTGTTCCTGCTGAATTGTGCTTAGTACAGAGGAATACCTATGCTGCCATAGTTTTATGGGATCTCTCTGTACAGACTATGAGCAAACTTAGGGTCTGTTCCTGCTGAATTGTCCTTAGTACAGGGAATACCTATGCTGCCATAGTTTTATGGGATCTCTCTATACAGACTATGAGCAAACTTAGGGACTGTTCCTGCTGAATTGTGCTTAGTACAGGGAATACCTATGCTGCCATAGTTTTATGGGATCTCTCTGTACAGATTATGAACAAACTTAGGGACTGTTCCTGCTGAATTGTGCTTAGTACAGGGAATACCTATGCTGCCATAGTTTTATGGGATCTCTCTGTACAAACTATGAGCAAACTTAGGGACTGTTCCTGCTGAATTGTGCTTAGTACAGGGAATATTGATGCTGCCATAGTTTTACGGGATCTCTCTGTACAAACTATGAGCAAACTTAGGGGACTGTTCCTGCTGAATTGTGCTTAGTACAGGGAATACCTATGCTGCCATAGTTTTATGGGATCTCTCTTTACAAACTATGAGCAAACTTAGGGACTGTTCCTGCTGAATTGTGCTTAGTACTGGGAATACCTATGCTGCCATAGTTTTATGGGATCTCTCTGTACAGACTGTGAGCAAACTTAGAGGACTGTTCCTGCTGAATTCTGCTCAGTACAGGGGAATACCTATGCTGCCATAGTTTTATGGGATCTCTCGTACAGACTATGAACAAACTTAGGGGCTGTTCCTGCTGAATTGTGCTTAATATAGGGGAATACCTATGCTGCCATCGTTTTATGGGATCTCTCTGTACAGACTATGAGCAAACTTAGGGACTGTTCCTGCTGAATTGTGCATAGTAGAGGGAATACCTATGCTGCCATAGTTTTATGGGATCTCTGTACAGAGTATGAGCAAACTTAGGGGACTGTTCCTGCTGAATTGTGCTTAGTACAGAGGAGTACCTATGCTGCCATAGTTTTATGGGATCTCTTTGTACAGACTATGAGCAAACGTAGGGGACTGTTCCTGCTTAATTGAGCTTAGTACTGGGAATATTGATGCTGCCATAGTTTTATGGGATCTCTCTGTACGGACTATGAGCAAACTTAGGGGACTGTTCCTGCTGAATTGTGCTTAGTACAGGGAATACCTATGCTGCCATAGTTTTATGGGATCTCTCTGTACAGACTATGAGCAAACTTAGGGACTGTTCCTGCTGAATTGTGCTTAGTACAGGGAATACCTATGCTGCCATAGTTTTATGGGATCTCTCTGTACAGACTATGAACAAACTTAGGGACTGTTCCTGCTGAATTGTGCTTAGTACAGGGAATACCTATGCTGCCATAGTTTTATGGGATCTGTCTGTACAGACTATGAGCAAACTTAGGGACTGTTCCTGCTGAATTGTGCTTAGTCCAGGGAATATTGATGCTGCCATAATTTTACGGGTTCTCTCTGTACAGACTATGAGCAAACTTAGGGGACTGTTCCTGCTGAATTGTGCTTAGTACAGGGAATACCTATGCTGCCATAGTTTTATGGGATCTCTCTGTACAAACTATGAGCAAACTTAGGGGACTGTTCCTGCCGAATTGTGCTTAGTACAAGGGATACCTATGCTGCCATAGTTTTATGGGATCTCTCTGTACAGACTATGAGCAAACGTAGGGGACTGTTCCTACTTAATTGTGCTTAGTACTGGGAATATTGATGGTGCCATAGTTTTATGGGATCTCTCTGTACATACTATGAGGAAACTTAGGGGACTGTTCCTGCTGAATTGTGCTTAGTACAGAGGAATACCTATGCTGCCATAGTTTTATGGGATCTCTCTGTACAGACTATGAGGAAACTTAGGGGTTGTTCCTGCTGAATTGTGCTACAGGGAATACCTATGCTGCCATAGTTTTATGGGATCTCTTTGTACAGACTATGAGCAAACTTAGGGACTGTTCCTGCTGAATTGTGCTTAGTACAGGGAATACCTATGCTGCCATAGTTTTATGGGATTTTTCTGTACAGACTATGAGCAAACGTAGGGGACTGTTCCTACTTAATTGTGCTTAGTACTGGGAATATAGATGCTGCCATAGTTTTATGGGATCTCTCTGTACAGACTATGAGGAAACTTAGAGGGTGTTCCTGCTGAATTGTGCTTAGTACAGGGAATACCTATGCTGCCATAGTTTTATGGGATCTCTCTGTACAGACTATGAGCAAACTTAGGGGACTGTTCCTGCTGAATTGTGCTTAGTACAGGGAATGCCTATGCTGCCATCGTTTTATGGGATCTCTCTGTACAGACTATGAGCAAACTTAGGGACTGTTCCTGCTGAATTGTGCTTAGTACAGGGAATACCTATGCTGCCATAGTTTTATGGGATCTCTCTGTACAGACTATGAGCAAACTTAGGGACTGTTCCTGCTGAATTGTGCATAGTACAGGGGAATACCTATGCTGCCATAGTTTTATGGGATCTCTGTACAGAGTATGAGCAAACTTAGGGGACTGTTCCTGCTGAATTGTGCTTAGTACAGAGGAATACCTATGCTGCCATAGTTTTATGGGATCTCTTTGTACAGACTATGAGCAAACGTAGGGGACTGTTCCTGCTTAATTGTGCTTAGTACTGGGAATATTGATGCTGCCATAGTTTTATGGGATCTCTCTGTACAGACTATGAGCAAACGTAGGGGACTGTTCCTACTTAATTGTGCTAAGTACTGGGAATATTGATGCTGCCATAGTTTTATGGGATCTCTCTGTACAGACTATGAGGAAACTTAGGGGACTGTTCCTGCTGAATTGTGCTTAGTACAGGGAATACCTATGCTGCCATAGTTTTATGGGATCTCTCTGTACAGACTATGAGCAAACTTAGGGGACTGTTCCTGCTGAATTGTGCTTAGTACAGGGAATACCTATGCTGCCATAGTTTTATGGGATCTCTCTGTACAGACTATGAGCAAACTTAGGGGACTGTTCCTGCTGAATTGTGCTTAGTATAGGGAATACCTATGCTGCCATAGTTTTATGGGATCTCTCTGTACAGACTATGAGCAAACTTAGGGGACTGTTCCTGCTGAATTGTGCTTAGTACAGGGAATACCTATGCTGCCATAGTTTATGGGCTCTCTCTGTACAGACTATGAGCAAACTTAGGGACTGTTCCTGCTGAATTGTGCTCAGTACAGGGGAATACCTATGCTGCCATAGTTTTATGGGATCTCTCGTACAGACTATGAGCAAACTTAGGGGCTGTTCCTGCTGAATTGTGCTTAGTATAGGGGAATACCTATGCTGCCATCGTTTTATGGGATCTCTCTGTACAGACTATGAGCAAACTTAGGGACTGTTCCTGCTGAATTGTGCTTAGTACAGGGAATACCTATGCTGCCATAGTTTTATGGGATCTCTGTACAGAGTATGAGCAAACTTAGGGGACTGTTCCTGCTGAATTGTGCTTAGTACAGAGGAATACCTATGCTGCCATAGTTTTATGGGATCTCTCTGTACAGACTATGAGCAAACTTAGGGTCTGTTCCTGCTGAATTGTCCTTAGTACAGGGAATACCTATGCTGCCATAGTTTTATGGGATCTCTCTATACAGACTATGAGCAAACTTAGGGACTGTTCCTGCTGAATTGTGCTTAGTACAGGGAATACCTATGCTGCCATAGTTTTATGGGATCTCTCTGTACAGACTATGAACAAACTTAGGAACTGTTCCTGCTGAATTGTGCTTAGTACTGGGATTATTGATGCTGCCATAGTTTTATGGGATCTCTCTGTACAGACTATGAGCAAACTTAGGGACTGTTCCTGCTGAATTGTGCTTAGTACAGGGAATACCTATGCTGCCATAGTTTTATGGGATCTCTGTACAGAGTATGAGCAAACTTAGGGGACTGTTCCTGCTGAATTGTGCTTAGTACAGAGGAATACCTATGCTGCCATAGTTTTATGGGATCTCTGTACAGAGAATGAGCAAACGTAGGGGACTGTTCCTGCTTTATTCTGCTTAGTACTGGGAATATTGATGCTGCCATAGTTTTATGGGATCTCTCTGTACAGACTATGAGCAAACGTAGGGGACTGTTCCTGCTGAATTGTGCTTAGTACTGGGAATATTGATGCTGCCATAGTTTTATGGGATCTCTCTGTACAGACTATGAGCAAACTTAGGGACTGTTCCTGCTGAATTGTGCTTAGTACAGAGGAATACCTATGCTGCCATAGTTTTATGGGATCTCTCTGTACAGACTATGAACAAACTTAGGGACTGTTCCTGCTGAGTTGTGCTTAGTACAGGGGATACCTATGCTGCCATAGTTTTATGGGATCTCTCTGTACAGACTATGAGCAAACGTAGGGGACTGTTCCTGCTGAATTGTGCTTAGTACTGGGAATATTGATTCTGCCATAGTTTTATGGGATCTCTCTGTACAGACTATGAGGAAACTTAGGGGCTGTTCCTGCTGAATTGTGCTTAGTACAGGGAATACCTATGCTGCCATAGTTTTATGGCATCTCTGTACAGAGTATGAGCAAACTTAGGGGGACTGTTCCTGCTGAATTGTGCTTAGTACAGGGAATACCTATGCTGCCATAGTTTTATGGGATCTCTTTGTACAGACTATGAGCAAACGTAGGGGACTGTTCCTGCTTAATTGTGCTTAGTACTGTGAATATTGATGCTGCCATAGTTTTATGGGATCTCTCTGTACAGACTATGAGCAAACGTAGGGGACTGTTCCTACTTAATTGTGCTTAGTACTGGGAATATTGATGCTGCCATAGTTTTATGGGATCTCTCTGTACAGACTATGAGCAAACATAGGGGACTGTTCCTGCTGAATTGTGCTTAGTACTGGGAATATTGATGCTGCCATAGTTTTATGCGATCTCTCTGTACAGACTATGAGCAAACTTAGGGACTGTTCCTGCTTAATTTGTGCTTAGTACAGGGAATACCTATGCTGCCATAGTTTTATGGGATCTCTCTGTACAGAGTATGAGCAAACTTAGGGGACTGTTCCTGCCGAATTGTGCTTAGTACAGGGGATACCTATGCTGCCATAGTTTTATGGGATCTCTCTGTACAGACTATGAGCAAACTTTGGGGCTGTTCCTGCTGAATTGTGCTTAGTATAGTGAATACCTATGCTGCCATAGTTTTATGAGATCTATCTGTACAGACTATGAGCAAACTTAGGGACTGTTCCTGCTGAATTGTGCTTGGTACAGGGAATACCTATGCTGCCATAGTTTTATGGGATCTCTCTGTACAGACTATGAGCAAATTTAGGGGACTGTTCCTGCTTAATTGTGCTTAGTACTGGGAATATTGATGCTGCCATAGTTTTATGGGATCTCTCTGTACAGACTATGAGCAAACGTAGGGGACTGTTCCTACTTAATTGTGCTTAGTACTGGGAATATTGATGCTGCCATAGTTTTATGGGATCTCTCTGTACAGACTATGAGCAAACTTTGGGGCTGTTCCTGCTGAATTGTGCTTAGTATAGGGAATACCTATGCTGCCATAGTTTTATGAGATCTATCTGTACAGACTATGAGCAAACTTAGGGACTGTTCCTGCTGAATTGTGCTTAGTACAGGGAATACCTACAGTATGCTGCCATAGTTTTATGGGATCTCTCTGTACAGACTATGAGCAAACTTAGGGGACTGTTCCTGCTGAATTGTGCTTAGTACAGAGGAATACCTATGCTGCCATAGTTTTATGGGATCTCCTTGTACAGACTATGAGCAAATTAGAGGCTGTTCCTGCTGAATTGTGCTTAGTATAGGGGAATACCTATGCTGCCATCGTTTAATGGGATCTCTCTGTACAGACTATGAGCAAACTTAAGGACTGTTCCTGCTGAATTGTGCTTAGTACAGGGAATACCTATGCTGCCATAGTTTTATGGGATCTCTGTACAGAGTATGAGCAAACGTAGGGGACTGTTCCTGCTTAATTGTGCTTAGTACTGGGAATATTGATGCTGCCATAGTTTTATGGGATCTCTAAGTACAGACTATGAGCAAACGTAGGGGACTGTTCCTGCTTAATTGTGCTTAGTACTGGGAATATTGATGCTGCCATAGTTTTATGGGATCTCTAAGTACAGACTATGAGCAAACGTAGGGGACTGTTCCTACTTAATTGTGCTTAGTACTGGGAATATTGATGCTGCCATAGTTTTATGGGATCTCTCTGTACAGACTATGAGCAAACGTAGGGGACTGTTCCTGCTGAATTGTGCTTAGTACAGGGGATACCTATGCTGCCATAGTTTTATGGGATCTCTCTGTACAGACTATGAGCAAACTTAGGGGACTGTTCCTGCTGAATTGTGCTTAGTACAGGGAATACCTATGCTGCCATAGTTTATGGGCTCTCTCTGTACAGACTATTAGCAAACTTAGGGACTGTTCCTGCTGAATTGTGCTTAGTACAGGGAATTCCTATGCTGCCATAGTTTTATGGGATCTCTCTGTACAGACTATGAGCAAACAGACTATGAGCAAACTGCTGAATTGTGCTTAGTATAGGGGAATACCTATGCTGCCATCGTTTTATGGGATCTCTCTGTACAGACTATGAGCAAACTTAGGGACTGTTCCTGCTGAATTATGCTTAGTACAGGGAATACCTATGCTGCCATAGTTTTATGGGATCTCTGTACAGAGTATGAGCAAAATTAGGGGAATGTTCCTGCCGAATTGTGCTTAGTACAGAGGAATACCTATGCTGCCATAGTTTTATGGGATCTCTTTGTATAGACTATGAGCAAACGTAGGGGACTGTTCCTGCTTAATTGTGCTTAGTACTGGGAATATTGATGCTGCCATAGTTTTATGGGATCTCTCTGTACAGACTATGAGCAAACTTAGGGACTGTTCCTGCTGAATTGTGCTTAGTACAGGGAATTCCTATGCTGCCATAGTTTTATGGGATCTCTCTGTACAGACTATGAGCAAACTTAGGGGACTGTTCCTGCTGAATTGTGCTTAGTATAGGGGAATACCTATGCTGCCATCGTTTTATGGGATCTCTCTGTACAGACTATGAGCAAACTTAGGGGCTGTTCCTGCTGAATTGTGCTTAGTACAGGGAATACCTATGCTGCCATAGTTTTATGGGATCTATTTGTACAGACTATGAGCAAACTTAGGGGACTGTTCCTGCTGAATTGTGCTTAGTACAGGGAATACCTATGCTGCCATAGTTTATGGGCTCTCTCTGTATAGACTATGAGCAAACTTAGGGACTGTTCCTGCTGAATTGTGCTCAGTACAGGGGAATACCTATGCTGCCATAGTTTTATGGGATCTCTCGTACAGACTATGAGGAAACTTAGGGGCTGTTCCTGCTGAATTGTGCTTAGTATAGGGGAATACCTATGCTGCCATCGTTTTATGGGATCTCTCTGTACAGACTATGAGCAAACTGAGGGACTGTTCCTGCTGAATTGTGCATAGTACAGGGAATACCTATGCTGCCATAGTTTTATGGGATCTCTGTACAGAGTATGAGCAAACTTAGGGGACTGTTCCTGCTGAATTGTGCTTAGTACAGAGGAATACCTATGCTGCCATAGTTTTATGGGATCTCTTTTTACAGACTATGAGCAAACGTAGGGGACTGTTCCTGCTTAATTGTGCTTAGTACTGGGAATATTGATGCTGCCATAGTTTTATGGGATCTCTCTGTAAAGACTATGAGCAAACGTAGGGGACTGTTCCTACTTAATTGTGCTTAGTACTGGGAATATTGATGCTGCCATAGTTTTATGGGATCTCTCTGTACAGACTATGAGGAAACTTAGGGGACTGTTCCTGCTGAATTGTGCTTACTACAGAGGAATACCTACGCTGCCATAGTTTTATGGGATCTCTCTATACAGACTATGAGGAAACTTAGGGGCTGTTCCTGCTGAATTGTGCTTAGTACAGGGAATGCCTATGCTGCCATCTTTTTATGGGATCTCTCTGTACAGACTATGAGCAAACTTAAGGACTGTTCCTGCTGAATTGTGCTTAGTACAGTGAATACCTATGCTGCCATAGTTTTATGGGATCTCTCTGTACAGACTATGAGCAAACTTAGGGGCTGTTCCTGCTGAATTGTGCTTAGTATAGGGGAATACCTACGCTGCCATAGTTTTATGGGATCTCTCTATACAGACTATGAGGAAACTTAGGGGCTGTTCCTGCTGAATTGTGCTTATTACAGGGAATGCCTATGCTGCCATCTTTTTATGGGATCTCTCTGTACAGACTATGAGCAAACTTAGGGACTGTTCCTGCTGAATTGTGCTTAGTACAGGGAATACCTATGCTGCCATAGTTTTATGGGATCTTTCTGTACAGACTATCAGGAAACTTAGGGGCTGTTCCTTCTGAATTGTGCTTAGTACTGGGAATATTGATGCTGCCATAGTTTTATGGGATCTCTCTGTACAGACTATGAGCAAACGTAGGGGACTGTTCCTGCTGAATTGTGCTTAGTACTGTGAATATTGATGCTGCCATAGTTTTATGGGATCTCTCTGTACAGACTATGAGCAAACGTAGGGGACTGTTCCTACTTAATTGTGCTTAGTACTGGGAATATTGATGCTGCCATAGTTTTATGGGATCTCTCTGTACAGACTATGAGCAAACATAGGGGACTGTTCCTGCTGAATTGTGCTTAGTACTGGGAATATTGATGCTGCCATAGTTTTATGCGATCTCTCTGTACAGACTATGAGCAAACTTAGGGACTGTTCCTGCTTAATTTGTGCTTAGTACAGGGAATACCTATGCTGCCATAGTTTTATGGGATCTCTCTGTACAGAGTATGAGCAAACTTAGGGGACTGTTCCTGCCGAATTGTGCTTAGTACAGGGGATACCTATGCTGCCATAGTTTTATGGGATCTCTCTGTACAGACTATGAGCAAACTTTGGGGCTGTTCCTGCTGAATTGTGCTTAGTATAGTGAATACCTATGCTGCCATAGTTTTATGAGATCTATCTGTACAGACTATGAGCAAACTTAGGGACTGTTCCTGCTGAATTGTGCTTGGTACAGGGAATACCTATGCTGCCATAGTTTTATGGGATCTCTCTGTACAGACTATGAGCAAATTTAGGGGACTGTTCCTGCTTAATTGTGCTTAGTACTGGGAATATTGATGCTGCCATAGTTTTATGGGATCTCTCTGTACAGACTATGAGCAAACGTAGGGGACTGTTCCTACTTAATTGTGCTTAGTACTGGGAATATTGATGCTGCCATAGTTTTATGGGATCTCTCTGTACAGACTATGAGCAAACTTTGGGGCTGTTCCTGCTGAATTGTGCTTAGTATAGGGAATACCTATGCTGCCATAGTTTTATGAGATCTATCTGTACAGACTATGAGCAAACTTAGGGACTGTTCCTGCTGAATTGTGCTTAGTACAGGGAATACCTACAGTATGCTGCCATAGTTTTATGGGATCTCTCTGTACAGACTATGAGCAAACTTAGGGGACTGTTCCTGCTGAATTGTGCTTAGTACAGAGGAATACCTATGCTGCCATAGTTTTATGGGATCTCCTTGTACAGACTATGAGCAAATTAGAGGCTGTTCCTGCTGAATTGTGCTTAGTATAGGGGAATACCTATGCTGCCATCGTTTAATGGGATCTCTCTGTACAGACTATGAGCAAACTTAAGGACTGTTCCTGCTGAATTGTGCTTAGTACAGGGAATACCTATGCTGCCATAGTTTTATGGGATCTCTGTACAGAGTATGAGCAAACGTAGGGGACTGTTCCTGCTTAATTGTGCTTAGTACTGGGAATATTGATGCTGCCATAGTTTTATGGGATCTCTCTGTACAGACTATGAGCAAACTTAGGGACTGTTCCTGCTGAATTGTGCTTAGTACAGGGAATACCTATGCTGCCATAGTTTTATGGGATCTCTCTGTACAGACTATGAGCAAACTTAGGGGACTGTTCCTGCTGAATTGTGCTTAGTACAGGGAATACCTATGCTGCCATAGTTTATGGGCTCTCTCTGTACAGACTATGAGCAAACTTAGGGACTGTTCCTGCTGAATTGTGCTTAGTACAGGGAATACCTATGCTGCCATAGTTTTATGGGATCTCTCTGTACAGACTATGAGCAAACGTAGGGGACTGTTCCTGCTGAATTGTGCTTAGTACAGGGAATACCTATGCTGCCATAGTTTTATGGGATCTCTGTACAGTGTATGAGCAAACGTAGGGGACTGTTCCTGCTTAATTGTGCTTAGTACTGGGGATATTGATGCTGCCATAGTTTTATGGGATCTCTCTGTACAGACTATGAGCAAACGTAGGGGACTGTTCCTGCTGAATTGTGCTTTGTACTGGGAATATTAATGCTGCCATAGTTTTATGGGATCTCTCTGTACAGACTATGAGGAAACTTAGGGGACTGTTCCTGCTGAATTGTGCTTAGTGTAGGGGAATACCTATGCTGCCATAGTTTTATGGGATCTCTCTGTACAGACTATGAGCAAACTTAGGGGACTGTTCCTGCTGAATTGTGCTCATTACAGGCGAATACCTATGCTGCCATAGTTTTATGGGATCTCTCTGTACAGACTATGAGCAAATTTAGGGGCTGTTCCTGCTGAATTGTGCTTAGTGTAGGGGAATACCTATGCTGCCATCGTTTTATGGGATCTCTCTGTACAGACTATGAGCAAACTTAGGGACTGTTCCTGCTGAATTGTGCTTAGTACAGGGGATACCTATGCTGCCATAGTTTTATGGGATCTCTCTGTACAGACTATGAGCAAACTTAGGGACTGTTCCTGCTTAATTTGTGCTCAATACAGGGAATACCTTTGCTGCCATCGTTTTATGGGATCTCTCTGTGCAGACTATGAGCAAACTTAGGGTACTGTTCCTGCTCAATTGTGCTTAGTACAGGGAATACCTAAGCTGCCATAGTTTTATGGGATCTCTCTGTACAAACTATGAGCAAACTTAGGGGACTGTTCCTGCTCAATTGTGCTTAGTACAGGGGATACCTATGCTGCCATAGTTTTATGGGATCTCTCTGTACAGACTATGAGCAAACTTAGGGACTGTTCCTGCTTAATTTGTGCTTAGTACAGGGAATACCTATGCTGCCATAGTTTTATGGGATCTCTCTGTACAGACTATGAGCAAACTTAGGGGACTGTTCCTGCTGAATTGTGCTTAGTACAGAGAATACCCATGCTGCCATAGTTTTATGGGATCTCTCTGTATAGACTATGAGCAAACTTAGGGGACTGTTCCTGCTGAATTGTGCTTAGTACAGGGAATAGCTATGCTGCCATAGTTTATGGGCTCTCTCTGTACAGACTATGAGCAAACTTAGAGACTGTTCCTGCTGAATTGTGCTTAGTACAGGGAATACCTATGCTGCCATTGTTTTATGGGATCTCTCTGTACAGACTATGAGCAAACTTAGGGGACTGTTCCTGCTGAATTGTGCTCAGTACAGGGGAATACCTTTGCTGCCATAGTTTTATGGGATCTCTCTGTGCAGACTATGAGCAAACTTAGGGGCTGTTCCTGCTGAATTGTGCTTAGTACAGGGAATAACTATGCTGCCATAGTTTTATGGGATCTCTTTGTACAGACTATGAGCAAACGTAGAGTTCTGTTCCTGCTTAATTGTGCTTAGTGTAGGGGAATACCTATGCTTCCATCGTTTTATGGGATCTCTCTGTACAGACTATGAGCAAATTTAGGGGCTGTTCCTGCTGAATTGTGCTTAGTGTAGGGGAATACCTCAGCTGCCATCGTTTTATGGGATCTCTCTGTACAGACTATGAGCAAACTTAGGGACTGTTCCTGCTGAATTGTGCTTAGTACAAGGGATACCTATGCTGCCATAGTTTTATGGGATCTCTCTGTACAGACTATGAGCAAACTTAATGACTGTTCCTGCTGAATTGTGTTTAGTACAGGGAATACCTATGCTGCCATAGTTTTATGGGATCTCTCTGTACAGACTATGAGCAAACTTAATGACTGTTCCTGCTGAATTGTGTTTAGTACAGGGAATACCTATGCTGCCATAGTTTTATGGGATCTCTCTGTACAGACTATGAGCAAACTTAGGGGCTGTTCCTGCTGAATTGTGCTTAGTATAGGGGAATACCTATGCTGCCATAGTTTTATGGGATCTCTCTGTACAGACTATGAGCAAACGCAGGGACTGTTCCTGCTGAATTGTGCTTAGAACAGGGAATACCTATGCTGCCATAGTTTTATGGGATCTCTGTACAGAGTATGAGCAAACTTAGGGGACTGTTCCTGCTGAATTGTGCTTAGTACAGGGAATACCTATGCTGCCATAGTTTTATGGGATCTCTGTACAGAGTATGAGCAAACGTAGGGGACTGTTCCTGCTTAATTGTGCTTAGTACTGGGAATATTGATGCTGCCATAGTTTTATGGGATCTCTCTGTATAGACTATGAGCAAACTTAGGGGACTGTTCCTGCTGAATTGTGCTTAGTACAGGGAATAGCTATGCTGCCATAGTTTATGGGCTCTCTCTGTACAGACTATGAGCAAACTTAGAGACTGTTCCTGCTGAATTGTGCTTAGTACAGGGAATACCTATGCTGCCATTGTTTTATGGGATCTCTCTGTACAGACTATGAGCAAACTTAGGGGACTGTTCCTGCTGAATTGTGCTCAGTACAGGGGAATACCTTTGCTGCCATAGTTTTATGGGATCTCTCTGTGCAGACTATGAGCAAACTTAGGGGCTGTTCCTGCTGAATTGTGCTTAGTACAGGGAATACCTATGCTGCCATAGTTTTATGGGATCTCTTTGTACAGACTATGAGCAAACGTAGGGTTCTTTTCCTGCTTAATTGTGCTTAGTGTAGGGGAATACCTATGCTTCCATCGTTTTATGGGATCTCTCTGTACAGACTATGAGCAAATTTAGGGGCTGTTCCTGCTGAATTGTGCTTAGTGTAGGGGAATACCTATGCTGCCATCGTTTTATGGGATCTCTCTGTACAGACTATGAGCAAACTTAGGGACTGTTCCTGCTGAATTGTGCTTAGTACAAGGGATACCTATGCTGCCATAGTTTTATGGGATCTCTCTGTACAGACTATGAGCAAACTTAGGGACTGTTCCTGCTTAATTTGTGCTTAATACAGGGAATACCTATGCTGCCATAGTTTTATGGGATCTCTCTGTACAGACTATGAGCAAACTTAATGACTGTTCCTGCTGAATTGTGCTTAGTACAGGGAATACCTATGCTGCCATAGTTTTATGGGATCTCTCTGTACAGACTATGAGCAAACTTAGGGGCTGTTCCTGCTGAATTGTGCTTAGTATAGGGGAATACCTATGCTGCCATAGTTTTATGGGATCTCTCTGTACAGACTATGAGCAAACGCAGGGACTGTTCCTGCTGAATTGTGCTTAGAACAGGGAATACCTATGCTGCCATAGTTTTATGGGATCTCTGTACAGAGTATGAGCAAACTTAGGGGACTGTTCCTGCTGAATTGTGCTTAGTACAGGGAATACCTATGCTGCCATAGTTTTATGGGATCTCTGTACAGAGTATGAGCAAACATAGGGGACTGTTCCTGCTTAATTGTGCTTAGTACTGGGAATATTGATGCTGCCATAGTTTTATGGGATCTCTCTGTACAGACTATGAGCAAACGTAGGGGACTGTGCCTACTTAATTGTGCTTAGTACTGGGAATATTGATGCTGCCATAGTTTTATGGGATCTCTCTGTACAGACTATGAGCAAACGTAGGGGACTGTTCCTGCTGAATTGTGCTTAGTACTGGGAATATTGATGCTGCCATAGTTTTATGGGATCTCTCTGTACAGACTATGAGGAAACTTAGGGGACTGTTCCTGCTGAATTGTGCTTAGTACAGAGGAATACCTATGCTGCCATAGTTGTATGGGATCTCTCTGTACAGACTATGAGGAAACTTAGGGGCTGTTCCTGCTGAATTGTGCTTAGTACAGGGAATACCTATGCTGCCATAGTTTTATGGGATCTCTTTGTACAGACTATGAGCAAACTTAGGGGACTGTTCCTGCTGAATTGTGCTCATTACAGGCGAATACCTATGCTGCCATAGTTTTATGGGATCTCTCTGTACAGACTATGAGCAAATTTAGGGGCTGTTCCTGCTGAATTGTGCTTAGTGTAGGGGAATACCTATGCTGCCATCGTTTTATGGGATCTCTCTGTACAGACTATGAGGAAACTTAGGGGACTGTTCCTGCTGAATTGTGCTTAGTGTAGGGGAATACCTATGCTGCCATAGTTTTATGGGATCTCTCTGTACAGACTATGAGCAAACTTAGGGGACTGTTCCTGCTGAATTGTGCTCATTACAGGCGAATACCTATGCTGCCATAGTTTTATGGGATCTCTCTGTACAGACTATGAGCAAATTTAGGGGCTGTTCCTGCTGAATTGTGCTTAGTGTAGGGGAATACCTATGCTGCCATCGTTTTATGGGATCTCTCTGTACAGACTATGAGCAAACTTAGGGACTGTTCCTGCTGAATTGTGCTTAGTACAGGGGATACCTATGCTGCCATAGTTTTATGGGATCTCTCTGTACAGACTATGAGCAAACTTAGGGACTGTTCCTGCTTAATTTGTGCTCAATACAGGGAATACCTTTGCTGCCATCGTTTTATGGGATCTCTCTGTGCAGACTATGAGCAAACTTAGGGTACTGTTCCTGCTCAATTGTGCTTAGTACAGGGAATACCTAAGCTGCCATAGTTTTATGGGATCTCTCTGTACAAACTATGAGCAAACTTAGGGGACTGTTCCTGCTCAATTGTGCTTAGTACAGGGGATACCTATGCTGCCATAGTTTTATGGGATCTCTCTGTACAGACTATGAGCAAACTTAGGGACTGTTCCTGCTTAATTTGTGCTTAGTACAGGGAATACCTATGCTGCCATAGTTTTATGGGATCTCTCTGTACAGACTATGAGCAAACTTAGGGGACTGTTCCTGCTGAATTGTGCTTAGTACAGAGAATACCCATGCTGCCATAGTTTTATGGGATCTCTCTGTATAGACTATGAGCAAACTTAGGGGACTGTTCCTGCTGAATTGTGCTTAGTACAGGGAATAGCTATGCTGCCATAGTTTATGGGCTCTCTCTGTACAGACTATGAGCAAACTTAGAGACTGTTCCTGCTGAATTGTGCTTAGTACAGGGAATACCTATGCTGCCATTGTTTTATGGGATCTCTCTGTACAGACTATGAGCAAACTTAGGGGACTGTTCCTGCTGAATTGTGCTCAGTACAGGGGAATACCTTTGCTGCCATAGTTTTATGGGATCTCTCTGTGCAGACTATGAGCAAACTTAGGGGCTGTTCCTGCTGAATTGTGCTTAGTACAGGGAATACCTATGCTGCCATAGTTTTATGGGATCTCTTTGTACAGACTATGAGCAAACGTAGAGTTCTGTTCCTGCTTAATTGTGCTTAGTGTAGGGGAATACCTATGCTTCCATCGTTTTATGGGATCTCTCTGTACAGACTATGAGCAAATTTAGGGGCTGTTCCTGCTGAATTGTGCTTAGTGTAGGGGAATACCTCAGCTGCCATCGTTTTATGGGATCTCTCTGTACAGACTATGAGCAAACTTAGGGACTGTTCCTGCTGAATTGTGCTTAGTACAAGGGATACCTATGCTGCCATAGTTTTATGGGATCTCTCTGTACAGACTATGAGCAAACTTAGGGACTGTTCCTGCTTAATTTGTGCTTAATACAGGGAATACCTATGCTGCCATAGTTTTATGGGATCTCTCTGTACAGACTATGAGCAAACTTAATGACTGTTCCTGCTGAATTGTGTTTAGTACAGGGAATACCTATGCTGCCATAGTTTTATGGGATCTCTCTGTACAGACTATGAGCAAACTTAGGGGCTGTTCCTGCTGAATTGTGCTTAGTATAGGGGAATACCTATGCTGCCATAGTTTTATGGGATCTCTCTGTACAGACTATGAGCAAACGCAGGGACTGTTCCTGCTGAATTGTGCTTAGAACAGGGAATACCTATGCTGCCATAGTTTTATGGGATCTCTGTACAGAGTATGAGCAAACTTAGGGGACTGTTCCTGCTGAATTGTGCTTAGTACAGGGAATACCTATGCTGCCATAGTTTTATGGGATCTCTGTACAGAGTATGAGCAAACGTAGGGGACTGTTCCTGCTTAATTGTGCTTAGTACTGGGAATATTGATGCTGCCATAGTTTTATGGGATCTCTCTGTACAGACTATGAGCAAACGTAGGGGACTGTGCCTACTTAATTGTGCTTAGTACTGGGAATATTGATGCTGCCATAGTTTTATGGGATCTCTCTGTACAGACTATGAGCAAACGTAGGGGACTGTTCCTGCTGAATTGTGCTTAGTACTGGGAATATTGATGCTGCCATAGTTTTATGGGATCTCTCTGTACAGACTATGAGGAAACTTAGGGGACTGTTCCTGCTGAATTGTGCTTAGTACAGAGGAATACCTATGCTGCCATAGTTGTATGGGATCTCTCTGTACAGACTATGAGGAAACTTAGGGTCTGTTCCTGCTGAATTGTGCTTAGTACAGGGAATACCTATGATGTCATAGTTTTATGGGATCTCTCTGTACAGACTATGAGGAAACTTAGGGACTGTTCCTGCTGAATTTTGCTTAGTACAGGGAATACCTATGCTGCCATGGTTTTATGGGATCTCTCTGTACAGACTATGAGCAAACTTAGGGACTGTTCCTGCTGAATTGTGCTTAGTACAGGGAATACCTATGCTGCCATAGTTTTATGGGATCTCTGTACAGAGTATGAGCAAACTTAGGGGACTGTTCCTGCTGAATTGTGCTTAGTACAGAGGAATACCTATGCTGCCATAGTTTTATGGGATCTCTTTGTACAGACTATGAGCAAACGTAGGTGACTGTTCCTACTTAATTGTGCTTAGTACTGGAAATATTGATGCTGCCATAGTTTTATGGGATCTCTCTGTACAGACTATGAGCAAACGTAGGGGACTGTTCCTACTTAATTGTGCTTAGTACTGGAAATATTGATGCTGCCATAGTTTTATGGGATCTCTCTGTACAGACTATGAGCAAACGTAGGGGACTGTTCCTACTTAATTGTGCTTAGTTCTGGGAATATTGATGCTGCCCTAGTTTTATGGGATTTCTCTGTACAGACTATGAGCAAACGTAGGGGACTGTTCCTGCTGAATTGTGCTTAGTACTGGGAATATTGATGCTGCCATAGTTTTATGGGATCTCTCTGTACAGACTATGAGGAAACTTAGGGGCTGTTCCTGCTGAATTGTGCTTAGTACAGGGAATACCCATGCTGCCATAGTTTTATGGGATCTCTCTGTACAGACTATGAGCAAACTTAGGGGACTGTTCCTGCTGAATTGTGCTTAGTACAGGGAATACCTATGCTGCCATAGTTTTATGGGATCTCTCTGTACAGACTATGAGCAAACTTAGGGGACTGTTCCTGCTGAATTGTGCTTAGTACAGGGAATACCTATGATGTCATAGTTTTATGGGATCTCTCTGTACATACTATGAGCAAACTTAGGGACTGTTCCTGCTTAATTTGTGCTTAGTACAGGGAATACCTATGCTCTCATAGTTGTATGGGATCT
>JBCGBM010000597.1:0-19879 GCA_038501925.1 Xenopus petersii | reverse complement strand
CATACATTAGAGGTACAAATAAAGTTACACATACATTAGAGGTAGAAATAAAGTTACACATACATTAGAGGTACAAATAAAGTTACACATACATTAGAGGTAGAAATAAAGTTACACATACATTAGAGGTACAAATAAAGTTACACATACATTAGAGGTACAAATAAAGTTACATATACATTAGACAGGTACAAATAAAGTTACACATACATTAGAGGTAGAAATAAAGTTACACATACATTAGAGGTACAAATAAAGTTACACATACATTAGAGGTACAAATAAAGTTACACATACATTAGAGGTACAAATAAAGTTACACATACATTAGACAGGTACAAATAAAGTTACACATACATTAGAGGTAGAAATAAAGTTACACATACATTAGAGGTACAAATAAAGTTACACATACATTAGAGGTAGAAATAAAGTTACACATACATTAGAGGTACAAATAAAGTTACACATACATTAGAGGTAGAAATAAAGTTACACATACATTAGAGGTACAAATAAAGTTACACATACATTAGAGGTACAAATAAAGTTACATATACATTAGACAGGTACAAATAAAGTTACACATACATTAGAGGTACAAATAAATTTACACATACATTAGAGGTACACATAAAGTTACACATACATTAGAGGTACACATAAAGTTACACATACATTAGACAGGTACAAATAAAGTTACACATACATTAGACTGGTACAAATAAAGTTACACATACATTAGACAGGTACAAATAAATTTACACATACATTAGAGGTACACATAAAGTTACACATACATTAGAGGTACAAATAAAGTTACACATACATTAGACAGGTACAAATAAAGTTACACATACATTAGAGGTACAAATAAAGTTACATATACATTAGACAGGTAGAAATAAAGTTACACATACATTAGAGGTACAAATAAAGTTACACATACATTAGAGGTACAAATAAAGTTACACATACATTAGAGGTACAAATAAAGTTACACATACATTAGACAGGTACAAATAAAGTTACACATACATTAGAGGTACAAATAAAGTTACACATACATTAGAGGTACAAATAAAGTTACACATACATTAGACAGGTACAAATAAAGTTACACATACATTAGACAGGTATAAGGAAGGGACGGATGCCTTTTTACTGATTTTATCCAAAGACTGGTCTGGTTTCCACTTTGGGGTCAGAAGGGAGTTTTCCATTGGTTCCGTTGGAAGTTGGTGGGGAATATTTATCATGAAGGCGGGATGTTCTATTTGTTACCAGCAGGGAAACGCTCACTCTCAGTCATTGTCACTGAATAGTGGGAGATGGGTGACCAATACCTTTATCGAGCCCTTGTTTCATTGTGTCCTACAGCCTTTATACTGGGGTTTGTGGCAACAAGGAGACCCTGCGCCTCATGTGACTATAACACAGCAGAGCTGTCCCAGGATAAAGACCCCTATGAATCATGGGACCAAGAAGACCCCACCAACATGGACTGGAACGACCTCAGAGACCTACTCAGGAAATACCTACGGGATGGTCAGATGATTAATGATGTCATCAGGTGATGTAAAGAGATAGTACTTCTGGGTGTCCCTCCCCCTGCAGGGTGATACAGTGACACAGACTGTGATCACAAACAAAAATATAGTTCACTTGTAATTAATGTTCACTCACTAGTATTACCCAATTTCAGGCTGTGTATAGGGATATAAAGCAGAATAGGGGTACACTACGTTACTGTAATGAATTGAGATGTAATGATATAAGTGCTTAGTGCTATTATAATCATATGCTTAGTTCTCAATCAATTTAGCACCAACATACAATTCATGGTATTTCAATCCATTGTGTTATATACAAATAATTAAAGTGATTAAAGTGCTTAAGTGATATAAATGAGGTGCTGTGACTTATCTACTCACAACTGATGTATAATCTAAAAGTTCCTGGTTCTTATATAATTCTATAATAGCACTAAGCACTGATATCATTAGATCTCAATTCATTACAGTAGGGTAGTGTGGGGTTTTCCTGCTGTTTCTAGTTGTCAGTAGAGTGATACAGACTGACCGGCTTTGTTGATGTTCAGGATGGTGAGTGAGGGGCCACACCCGGCCGGATCAGAAGAGGACAGGGCACTGGCTCAGATGGTGCTGGAGAAGCTGAAGACCTTCTATCTGGATCACACATGGGTAGAAAGTCACTTTGCAGAGCTGCCGTTTCCAGACAGGTAAATGTTACCCCTGGGCCTGCCCACTAGGATCAGATCCTACAGACTGTTCCCTCTATCCTTCCCCAAACAGACATTAAACACTGCCCCCCCATCCTTCCATAAACAAATTCTACAGACTGTTCCCTCTATCCTTCCCCAAACAGATACTTAAAACTGCCCCCCCCATCCTTCCCCAAACAAATTCTACAGACTATTCCCCTTTATCCTTACCCAAACAGATCCCTACAGACTGGTCCACCTTCCCCAAATAGATCCTACAGACTGTCCTCCCTCAACCTTCCCCAAACAGATCCTAAAGACTGTTTCCCCTTCCCCAAATAGATCCTACAGACTGTTCCCCCTTATTGTTCTGCAAACATATCCCTACAGATGGTTCCGACCTTATCCTTCCCCAAACAAATCCCTACAGACTGTTCCCCCCTATCCTTCCCCATACAGATCCTACAGATTGTTTCCCCCTATCCTTCCACAAACAGACCCTACAGACTGTTCCACCTTCGCCCAAACAGATCCTACAGACTGTTCGCCCTTATCCTTCCTCAAACAGATTCTACACATTGTTCCCCCTATCCTTCCCCACACAGATCCTACAGACTATTCCCCCCCATCCTTCCCCATACAGATCCTACAGACTGTTCCCGCTTATCCTTCCACAAACAGTCCCTACAGACTGTTCCACCTTCCCCAAATAGATACTACAGACTGTCCTCCGTTATACTTTCCTAACAGATCCCTACAGTTTCCCCTTATCCTTCCCCAAACAGATCCTACAGACTGTTCCCCCTTATCCTTCCCAAAACAGATCCCTACAGACTGTTCCCCCTACCCTTCCCCAAACAGATCCTACAGACTGTTCCCCCTTATCCTTCCCCAAACAGACCCTACAGACTGTTCCCCCTTATCCTTCCCCAAACAGACCCTACAGACTGTTCCCCCCTATCCTTCCCCAAACAGATCCCTACAGACTGTTCCCCCTACCCTTCCCCAAACAGATCCTACAGACTGTTCCCCCTTATCCTTCCCCAAACAGACCCTACAGACTGTTCCCCCTTATCCTTCCTCAAACAGATCCTACAGACTGTTCCCCCCTATCCTTCCCCCTTATCCTTCCTCAAACAGATCCTACAGACTGTTCCCCCCTATCCTTCCCCAAACACATCCCTACAGACTGTTCCCCCCTATCCTTCCTCAAACAGATCCTACAGACTGTTCTCCTCTGCAAACAGATTCTTCACCCTTATTTCCAAAACAGATCCCCACAGATCATCCGCCCTAATCCTAGATTTTACCCGTTCACTGATTGGTTCTAATATTTCAGGAAGCGCCCCAGTTTCCTGGAGGTGACGGTGAATGGGACAACAAAAGAGAGTATTGAGATGGGTGACTCAGACGTGTACTGTCCATACAGCGCAGAGGGAGACGTGTCGGTAATAGAATTAATTTTGCCCTTTATTGGTGCTGCCATGTGAGAACTCATGAGTGTGAGTGCCAGCCTGTGATCTATGTAAAATTGATGGTACAAGTGTGTGTGTGAGTGGGAGTACAAGCCTATCAGAGTTCATGTGCATGCAGGAGGATAGATAGGTTGCACAGTACATGATCACACTCAGCCAAGTGTTTGCACACAGGGGGGCTTGCTGTATGCCCAGTATGGCCGGAGAGAGGATTTCCAGAGGTTGGCAGAACTGGGACTGGATCCTAAGGAGCAGCTGGTCATTGTCCGTACAGGATTTATCAGCTTTGCCCAGAAGGTGAGAGTGGATACAGCTTGGTATTATTTATTGCTGCTGGGCACTATAATGGCCACTATAATTCTCATACAGATTGTGGGTGGGGCTGCTGGGTGGAGAGTATATATCCCATAGGGTATCATTAGGCACAGAGCAGCCAGGGAACAAGCTGGGTACAAATGTCCAGGGAAATGGCAATTTCTTACTAATTATGGTTATAGTGAAGGGTGCAGGGAGTTATATCATGTACCAGGCTAGAGACGCACCTAGAGGGAGTCATGGGAAAATGCTAACAGCCCCCAAACTCTTAGAGCAGAATGAGGCATCCAGACTGCCATGTTTTGACAGAAAGAAAGTATTTTGGGCTAGTCACAGCAGAATATCATTAATTATCATTAAGATTAATCTGTACGGTCTGTTATTTTAGGTGGCGAATGCAGAGGCTGCGGGTGCAGCTGGAGTCTTGATTTACCCAGAATCACCCAATGACTTTGCTGTGTATGGACATGTAAGTGCCCAACCCCTCTCCTCTATCCCCTTTATCCTAGATCTCAGCAAAATATACCCCCTCCTTTAAGCCACAGCTTACTTTATATTCCTCCTTAACCACTTTATCCTAAGTGCCCACAGAGCTTAGTCCCTTCATCTCTTCATCTTGATTCTCATTTCAGGTCCATCTTGGCACTGGAGATCCAAATTCTCCAGGATTCCCTTCTTTCAACCATACACAGTTCCCACCAATGAAATCAGCAGGACTTCCCAAAATACCTGCTCAGCCAATCAGCAGCGAAACTGCACGGAAACTGTTTAGGTACTGGTTCCCAATCATCTGCCCACTTTGGAACACTGCTAATGAACATGGCACAGGCAATTCCATGTGCTGATACCTGTTACACATGTAGGATTGATATCAAGGTGGCACCAACTGTTGGAGCCTACTGGCACCGACCCATAGAAATATAGTCAGTGCTTTGTAGATATCAGTGATTAGCTGGTACCAGAATGTCTCTTTCAAACTCATCTGTCTTTATGCTTGGTGCAAAAAATGCACATTGTTGTCCTCAATGGAGGGTCCCTTTTACTTTAGATGTAGAGATTGTGAGTCTTGCCTTGAGGAGTTACCCACCAATGTTGGGCCATTCTCTTACTGAGTGGTTGTTTATTGGCCCCAATGTACAGATCTGAGCACTCCTCATGACACCTCATTACTTTCCTGTTGCTTTGGTATTGGGTCTTTTATTTAAGCTGGTATGTGCCACCTTTCTGTGTGCTGGTCTGGCCCAGTCTGGGTACCCACTAACTTTCAAGACTCCTTTGACATTCTTGAATTCCTTGTCCTTGGACTTTATATAAATGTCACAGTTTCAGTCTAGTGGTACAGCGTTCTGAGCACCCCTAGTTTACGTTTCAGAGGTGGTGGAAATCAAGCAGCAGTATGAATGTGTTTCCCCAACATTCACGTCCCCCACCCTCTCTTTCATGCACATTGCACAGTCCAAAAATCCCAGTTTGCAGCCTTTCCCATGGAACGGATATTCTTGTCCAAGATGTTCTTGTTCATTGTTCTACTTTCCCTTTCTTGTTCCTCTTGTTCTTGATGTAGGTGGGTTTAAGACATGGGACCAGTAAAGAACGACTTGTTCTGGGTTGAGCTTTGGGGTTGGGGATAGTGATTCAGTGAGTGAGGAAACAAGGGAAGGTTTGAGTTGCTTCTCCATTTAATTACATTTCCCCCTTCTCCAACTTATCAGGAAGCTCATTGGTGTCCAGTATCCCTCATTCACCAACCCAGACTCCATCTTTTCAAAGTTTAAGAATCCTAAACTGAACTTGCGCCTTGTAGTTCAGAATGTGAAACGCAGTGTGGAACTTATAAATGTGTTTGGCAGTTTGACGGGACTCGTTGAGCCAGGTAAGGCCACAGCTTAGATTGAGCCAAATTTGAAAACAGAATTCTTTCCCTCTGTGACTTCTCTCTTCTCCTCATTCTCTGTCTCAGAACATTACATTGTTGTTGGAGCTCAGAGAGACTCTTTGGGTCCTGGGGCTGCTAAGTCGGCAGTAGGCACCGCCATCTTGTTAGAACTGGCACGTACTATATCCATGATGGTCCATAATGGTGAGTACTGGAACATCTAAGAGTGCCACAGGAATGGTTGAGAGGATTTGGGTATTTTATATCTGTGTTTTTATGTTCAAGGGTTCAAGCCTCGCCGCAGCTTACTCTTTGTTAGTTGGGATGCTGGAGATTTTGGAAGCATTGGTGCCACAGAGTGGCTAGAGGTATGCCTGCGCCATATTAATATGCTTTATCCTATGGGCTGGACTCCGTGTGAGAGGTTTTCTCTGTGTTCCAGGGGTATCTCAGCATGTTGCACCTGAAGGCGGCTGCCTATGTCAGTGTTGATTCTGCAGTTCTAGGTAATGTAGGTTTGGATTTATACTACATACTACTCACTCATGCATATCTCTTACAATCTATGTTACAGACACCATGATGCCATAATGTATTTTTCCGCACCTAGATTTACTAGCGGCATCCCTAGATGTAAATCAGGCCGGAATTGCTCCAGATAACTACAATTGCCCTTGGGATTTAGGCCTGACTTTTCCTGCTGATTCCTTATTAATATACGTGTGTTCTTGTATTCAGGAGATGAGAGGTTTATTGCCAGGACAAGTCCACTATTCAAGAGCTTAATCAAGAACATAATAAAGCAGGTAAGTTGGGGGGGGGGTAAAAGATCTGTAGATGATAAAAACAGATTTATCAGATACACAATCATTTGTTAATGGTGGAAGGAAGGCAAAGGTGGAACATGGGAGAAGTGGAAATAGGAGTTGGATGAAAGAAGAGAGAGAGTGGATGGAGGGAAAGGATGGGAATAGTAAGAGTGGAGAAGGATTAAGAGTGGATTTTGATTCAGACAAAGGAGACAACCCTAAACAAGAATGGATTCCCTAGCACAATAAGAGTAAGGCATAATGATATTCCAGAGTTCCAGGTCCCACAGTAGGATAGTCTGGAAAATGTGTGATGCATCTGTGCAATATTCTCTGATTCACAGGTAGAGAACCCTCGGCGCAGCCAGCAAAATATCTATGAAAATGCTGTGTCCAAAAATAAAATGTGGGAAACAGAAGAGTAAGTGGCTCATATATATTCTCCAGGAGTTAGTCTCGCTCTCTCACTGACACCATTTCCCAGCAGCTCTGTACAACCTCTTCCCAAAGCTCCTCCTTCTGTCTCTTCCATAGAACCCTCCTTCTACTGTTCCATATAACCCTCGCTCGAGCTCCTCCTACTGTCTGTTCCATATAACCCTCCTTTAGCTCCTCCTTCTGTTCCATATAAGCCTCCCTCTAGCTCCTCCTACTGTTTCATATAACCCATTACTCTAGCTCCTCCTGCTATTTCATATAACCCTCCTTCTATTTCATATATCCCTCCCTCTAGCTCCTCCTACTGTTCCATATTACCCTCCCACTAGCTCCTCCTACTGTTCCATACAACCCTTCCTCTAGCTCCTCCTACTGTCTGTTACATATATAATTTGTTTCTTCTCCCCAGTTTGCAGCCTCTCTTGATGGACACCAGTGCTTTTGCCTTTACTGCATTTGGAGGGGTACCTGCAGTGGAACTTTCATTTGCAGAGGTGAGATTTAGGGATAAGACACATATATGTGCTGTAGCTATATGACTACCTTCTTAGCTCCTACACTGACTGGGAACCATTTTCAAGTACTGACGTGTGTGTGTGGGGTTTCTTCATAATGCCCCCCAGTGCTTACACCCACAGCAGCTATATAACGTTTTTTGGCTGGCCTATGAATGTCATAGTGTGATCCTGTTACTGACCCAGGTTCCTCCCATTTCATGCAGATGGAGCAGCCTTACCAGTACTTGGACAGCCAATCTGATAATTACAATAATCTCAATGATGTGGTGGGGGGCAGATTGGCTGCGGTGTCCCTCAGCATGGCAGAAGTAGTAGGACTAATATTAATCAAACTCTCCCATGATCACATCCTACCCCTGGATTATTCGTCTTATAATAACGAACTTCTCCAGCATGTGATAGACTTGAACCAATACAGCAGCAAGTTCCAGGTGAGTTAATCCTCTCCTATACAGGTGAGCCAACCACAACCTATTCAGGTGAGCCAATCCCCTCCTATTCAGGTCAGCCAACCAAGTTGATCACATAGGGGTCAGCTAAGCACACCCTATAAAGGAGATTGGGTAGACTGGTATGGAAATGGGAACATGAGTCCCTACAAGGCCACAGATGCCTCTCTCCTCTCTGCCCCGCATGAATTCATACCTGAATTGTAAAGGAAAAAGAACAAAAGGCCGCTGCCTTCATGCTAAGAATAAACCAAGTCCAAAATGTCATGCTATTCATTCAGCTGTATGAATGGGCTAAATCCAAATCTTTAGAAAGTGCTGGTATTTAGTTTAATTACATATAGAATCCTTGTTTATCCATAATAAATATAAACAAAATTGGGGTACATCTCTGACTCACTCAACTTGTAGCTTCGCCCAAACACTCCCCTAATAAGAAAATAATGGAAAAACCTAATGGCAGGATTACACTGCCCCACAACAAATTGTTCATCATGTTGCCCAACCCCACAGGAACAAGGCCTCACCCTCCAATGGCTTTCATCAGCCCGGGGAGACTACACACGGGCAACACAGACCCTGAGGAAGGCTCTCAGCCTATCAGACCTGAACAACGAGAAACTCATTCAGTCCTTCAATGTGCGCATCATGAGGGTGAGCAATAGTTCAGTTTATCTCCTGTTTAAATGATATTTTAGTAGACTTACAACATGGCCCCTTAGCTGGAAAACCTCTGGCCTGGAGAAGTCTGGACAACAGATTGGATATTGTGATGCTGTTGCTATTATGTCTATAAACTAATCCTCAAACTTTTCTCTTCCTACTTGTTTCTATAGGTGGAATTCTATTTCCTGTCCCAGTATGCCTCTGCCACTGAATTCCCATATCGGCACATTCTGATTGGCCGGGGAGAACACACTTTCCAAGCTCTGATTGATCACCTGAAGAACAGTCCTGAGAATATCAATGTGGGGCTCCTGCGCAAACAACTTGCTCTTTTTACCTGGACGGTGAAGGGGGCAGCCAATGCCCTGAGTGGGGAAGTTTGGGAAATCCAAAGGAGCTTCTAGGTTCCCCTGGGTTTAACAAGGGTTTGATAATGAACACTCATTGGTACTCACTGGTTATACACACATTGGAGGGTATGTACCAAAGTATTCCCATCGTTTGACGCTTTGCCTTTCCCTACATGGAGTACAGTCCTCACCTTTCCAAATTGCCTTTCACTGTGGGGACTATTCATTGATGAGTTGGACTCCAAAAATGGTACTTTATGGGCCTGCAGGTGATTGGTCACTCAAGTGACTGGCTTGTTGAGCTTTGCATTCTGTAAAGAAGAGTGAGAAAGTAGTAGTAACTTTGGTACAAACTCACAATTAGTAATAACTTCACCAGAGTGTTCATTACCAGCCCCTTTGCACCAAACCTCTATTTGTCTCATTTATACCTTCATTTATCAGTGACAGTGCTCACTATAAATCATATTGTGTTGTGCATAGTTATTACCTTGTATGTTGCGCCAGATTCATCATATGTGTTAATTTATCAGTGACAGTGCTCACTATAAATCATACTGTGTCGGGGATAGTAATTGTTACCTTGTTTGTGGCACCAGATTCATTGTATGTGTTAATTTATCAGTGACAGTGCTCACTATAAATTATACTGTCGGGGATAGAAATTATTACCTTTTTGTGGTGCCAGATTCATCATATGTGTTAATTTATCAGTGACAGTGCTCACTATAAATCATACTGTGTTGGGAATAGTAATTGTTACCGTGTTTGTGGTGCCAGATTCATCGTATGTGTTAATTTATCAGTGACAGTGCTCACTATAAATCATACTATGTCGGGAATAGTAATCGTTACCTTTTTTGTGGTGCCAGATTCATCGTATGTGTTAATTTATCAGTGACAGTGCTCACTATAAATCATACTGTGTCGGGGATAGTAATTGTTACCGTGTTTGTGGTGCCAGATTCATCGTATGTGTTAATTTATCAGTGACAGTGCTCACTATAAATCATACTGTGTATAATAATTGTTACCTTGTTTGTTGCACCAGATTCATCATATGTGTTAATTTATCAGTGACAGTGCTCACTATAAATCATACTGTGTCGGGGATAGTAATTGTTACCGTGTTTGTGGTGCCAGATTCATCTTATGTGTTCATTTATCAGTGACAGTGCTCACTATAAATCATACTATGTCGGGAATAGTAATCGTTACCTTTTTTGTGGTGCCAGATTCATCGTATGTGTTAATTTATCAGTGACAGTGCTCACTATAAATCATACTATGTCGGGAATAGTAATTGTTACCGTGTTTGTGGTGCCAGATTCATCGTATGTGTTAATTTATCAGTGACAGTGCTCACTATAAATCATACTGTGTATAATAATTGTTACCTTGTTTGTTGCACCAGATTCATCATATGTGTTTATCAGTGACAGTGCTCACTATAAATCATACTGGGGATAATAATCGTTACCTTGTTGGTTGTGCCAGATTCCTGGGTGTTAATCAGTGGCAGTGTCCTGTCTATGTACAACATGCACCAAGGACAATAATTGGTGTCACAAAAATAAAAATTGTCTTTTGTATAATGTCACCCTAGGCTATGGCCACATGGAGAGTAAAATGAATGAGAGCCTATGGGACAAACAAATGATTTGCCAAGGTGATGGCCAATAGTTGTTCATCTGAGGATCTGACACTAGCCTGTCCTGGATCAAGTTGTGGTCCAATGTGGCCACACAGATGACAGCTAGAGAGATGGCAGTTGCCCCGGTGGAAGAGGCTACATCTCATGGCTTGTATAACCGTGCTGCAGTTATTTACAGGGGACATTCGGCTGAGTAACTGACAGTTCTATCTAGAGCTCTGTCAGATTAGGAACTCAGTTATTCATAGGACTGCGGGAGATTTTTGTCAAACTGCATTGGTCACATGACAAGGGAATCTCGGGGGGAAAGGGGGCCTGTTTTCCTTTGTCACGTGACCAATGCAAGAGACCCTATAAATTGCCTGTGCATATTGCTTTGTTTGACTTCAGCTGTTATGTATCTCTTCTATATATTCTATATGATATACTCTTCTATATTCTATGCCCTCACACAATCACAGTGTCTTCTTCCTTCCCAAACTGCTTATTCTCTGCCTCTATCCATGTACCCCAGCCAGAGATCCAAGTGGGGGGACCATTCTGATCCAAAAGTCTATCGCTAGCCAGATACCCCTGTTCCTCTTGCACTGAGCCCCTACAGAAGCACGGGGATTAACCTTGTCTTAAAGGGGTGTTTCGCCTTTAAGGTAACTTTCAGTATGCTACAGAATGGCCAAGTCTAAGCAACGTCTCATTTGGTTTTCATCATTTATTTTTTATATTTTAATACTTATTTGCCTTTTTTCTTCTGACTCTTTGAAGCTTTCAAATGGGCGTCGCTGACCCCTTCTTAAAAGCAAATGCTCTGCAGGGCTACAAATGTATTGTTATTGCTACTTTTTATTGCTGATCTTTCTGTTCAGCCCCTCTCCTATTCATATTCCATATCAGTGCATGGTTGCTCGGGTAATTTGGACCCTGGTTACCAGATTGCTTAAAATGCAAACTGGAGAGCTGCTGAATAAAAAGCGAAATAACTCAAAATCCTTCAATAATAAAAAATGAAAACCAATTGCAAATTGTCTCAGAATATCCCTCTCTACATCACACTAAAAGTTATCTCAAATTTGAACAACCGCTTTAAGCTGGGCAGACATGAGTAAGGGCACTGGACTCCCCTCTTCTCATTCCTATGGCTGCAATAACTATGTATTTGTAAAGGGCATAGCTTTGCACTGATTGGCTGCAGACACTCTATCCTGACATAGCTCTATTGTGAAGCAATAAGGTGCCAGTCACTACTGACAGTTGCTGAAGCTAAAAGCTAGTTCTGCAACAGCAGTAGCACCACTCACCTAATGGCCAAACTGCCTCTTCACTGTGTAATCAGCATCAGAACAGCGCCATCTTGTGTCACAGCTACAACTCTGAAACCTGGTGACTAACAAGTCCTAGAGCCTGTGGCTACTGCTAGCCCTTCCTCCTATAGTATAAGTATAAGGCAAGAATGGTTTATCACTGACAGTGATCAGTAGAACTGCAATTTCTCTATATTAAATGCACTCTTTTCCAAATCCCAAACTTGCCTTGGCTTGTTCTTTTATGAGAGGACGATTACAGTCACTATATTGATACTGATGTGAGGTGTCCATTGCTAAACCTCCCTAAATATGAATGCCAGGTCACTAGTGAACTATCTAAAGCCTGGTGTGAATGGGGTTATCATAGTATGTGGCAGCTAGAGACCCCAAAACCAAACCAGAGGGTACAAACTGTCACTTTAGCTAGTTCAAAATCAATGTACTGCCAGAATTTTATGTGTGTTAAAGTAAGTTGACCCCAGAAAACCACATACAGTAAGTTATGGAAAGTAAACATTCTTCAGAACATAAAATGAGTAAATATCTCTTTCTGCTCCAAACTACCAAAATGCAAAGCTTTTCTAAACATAGGGGCAGATTTATTAAGGTTTGAATGGTAAATTCCAATTTTCTAATTCAAAACTAACAAATTCGAATTTAAAAGCACCAACTCCACTGTGGAAACAGTTCTGATTCGAATATTCGGCACCTAAAACCTGCCGAGTTCATTTCAATGTCAATGGCAGAGGACCGTTGAACCATTTGAATATGTTAAATGCCTTCCGGACATTTGAGGAGTTTTTTTTTTTTTAAGGAAAACTCAATTTGAATTCAATTAGAATTTTCTGGTCGGGACTATTTGATCGAATATTAGACGTTCGCGTTGTTTCATAAATTCTCCCATTCGTGTTGTGAGTGCATTCGCATTTATTAGAGTAAAAAAAAATTCACATGAATCCGACCTTTAGATAAATAACCCCCGTAGTGTTTTCTATGAAATTTGTGAAAATTGTCTCAAAGCTTTAATTTTACAGCACCTCATCGGCCACATGGCATTATGTACCAAGATAACGTCCTAAAAATAATAGGCAGGGGCCTTCTGAGCAGTTTAATGAGCAGTTTAAGAGTCTCAAGGTAAGTGTTGTGTAGAAAGCCCACAATTGTGCATATGAATTCATACGGCAGAATCTTTTGTTGCTGCAAAATGCACTGAGTACCGTATATACTCGAGTATAAGCCGAGTTTTTCAGCACCCAAAATGTGCTGAAAAAGTCTACCTCGGCTTATACTCGAGTCAGCTGGAAGGAAAGATCTAAAAAGTTTGCCAGTATGTTAAAGTTGCTGCATACTCACTGATCTGAAGCATCCAGTGACTCCTCCGTGCTGCCCATACTTCTCTCCCCTCGTGGCTTGATCCTCCTTCCTTAGTCCTCAGCGACCCCCTTCTCAGCTCTCGTTAATCTGTCCTCCCTCCTGCCCCTCTTAAAGCGATACCGACAGCTTTTCAATAATGGTATAGTATATGAAAACTTATATGTAGGTTGCGCTTTCTATTTTTTATTGTAGTCACTCAAAAACTATGTTTGCGATACCTCAAAGATCAAGACGCACTTCCGCCCGACATTACAATCAGGCTTGAGGTATACATCAAGCTGTTCCTACTCCTCAGGGTGGCATTAAAATGTTGCAGCCTACGTTCCCGCTATGTGCTGGTCGCGTCTAGTATCATGATCCGCACTTGGCAGAGTTCTACGTCATGCCCTCACTGAAGCCACAGAGGGAAGAGTTTGTCACTTGCGCAATTTAAAATCTTAAAGGAATAGTTCAGTGTGAACATAACAACTGTGTAAATAGATAGGCTGTGCAAAATAAAAAATGTTTCTAATATAGTTAGTTAGCCAAAAATGTAATATATAAAGGCTGGAGTGAACAGATGTCTAATAAAACAGCCAGAATCCAACTTCCTGCTTTTCAGCTCTATAACTCTGAGTTAGTCAGCGACTTGAAGGGGGGCCACATGGTACATTTCTGTTCAGTGAGTTTGTCATTGACCCTCAGCATTCAGTTCAAAAGCAACAGAAATGACCCATGTGGCCCCCCCTCAAGTCTCTGATTGGTTACTGTCTGGTAGCCAGGGCAACCAGTCAGTGTAAACAAAGAGAGTTGAAAAGCAGGAAGTAGTGATCTGACTGACTTGTTATACATAAAATCACTCCAGCCTTTATACATTACATTTTTGGCTAACTAACTATATTAGAAACATTTTTTATATTGCACAGCCTATCTATTTACCCAGTTTTTATTTTTACACTGAACAATTCCTTTAAGGCAACATGATGACATTGAGGCGGAAACAGAAAGAAAGCACAGGTATCATGGCGACTTTTACAGACTCAGCGAACGTGTCCTCTAATGTATACTTAGCAATGCGAAGGCAAACATGATGCCGAAAACGGTGGGTTTACAGTGGAAGGGTAATAATATGAAGACTATTACAGAAGTTTAATTTTCAGAAGTTACAGCTGTCAGAATCGCTTTAATGGCTCATTCACTTGGGTGAGGGCAGGGGGAGGTGGCGGCGAACGGGAAAGAAAAGTTCAGGATGTTCAGAATGTAGTCTAGTCCATGACGGGCTCAGCACCCCGTCACCAGTCATAATGCCTAGAGCCTTCTTGGTGAATTGAAGGAGTCCCCCACCCATGACTCGGCTCTGTTATTACGTGACTCTGTGGAAACAAATGCACTTACAACCCCCCCCCTGCAGCTGCTTTCTATAATAGAGTAGTGCTGGGATGCATCCGCTTATCGCTAAATATAGCAGAGGGAACTCTGTATTCGAGCAGGTATTTACATTTATTCAATAGGCTGCAAATTGTCCATGTCCTAAAATGCATTTCTCACCCCTAGGCTTATACTCGAGTCAATATATTTTCCCAGTTTTCTTAGGTAAATTTAGGTACCTCGGCTTATACTCGGGTCGGCTTATACTCGAGTATATACGGTATGTAATAAGAGGCCCTAACAGTAGGTTGACCCCAGAAAATCATATATTTTTGCACAGAACACATTCTGATTGAAAATGGATCAATATGTCTTTTTCCTCTAAGCTTTTGTAAATGTTGTGTTTTGTCTCACAACTTTGCATTTTTTATTCTCCCACATATCCTTAAATTCCACAATATGACACAATAAATGTGCACAATGCATAGGGTTTCCTACAATGTGGTACGTAGAGACTCCAAAATAATAATGGTGCACCGTAATGTTTAACGGGCAAACAAAAAAATATTGTGAATGCAATAAAATCACTATATTCAATAAAAAATGGGGATGTTTGTGCCATAAAGCTCTCACTGAGATGCACAGTTCAAATGGCAGCAACATGAGTATCACTGCACCGCCAATATTTCACTGGCACAGGCAATAACAGCAAGGATTCCTGCAATCATGTTACACCACTTGTAAGGAGGGAATAAAAGAAGGAGTGAAACAGCAGCACCAACATTACAACTTTAATTGTGCAACAGATACACAGTTTTCTCACTGTCTTATTGCCGACATCCCAACAACTGACAAATCAACTTTCACACAAACACTACAGTTGTGTCACTCCCTCTCAGTAAAACACTAACGTTTTGTCACTTCCTCTCAGTAAAATAAAAACATTTTGTCACTTCCTTTCAGTAAACTACAAATGTTTTGTCACTTCCTCTCAGTAAACTACAAATGTTTTGTCACTTCCTCTCAGTAAACTACAAATGTTTTGTCACTTCCTCTCAGTAAAACACTAACGTTTTGTCACTTCCTCTCAGTAAAATAAAAAACATTTTGTCACTTCCTTTCAGTAAAATACACATATTTCTGTTACTTCCTTTCATAAAATACAAACGTTTTGTCACTACCTTTTACTAAAATACAAACGTTTTGTCATTCCCTCTCAGTAAAACAGTTTTCCTTTCTTAAAAATTAAAATATAGTGTGACGTTCTTGTTTACTTTAAAAAACACGATTTCTTCCCTTTTATGAAAAGAAACTTTCTAAAATCATTTGTAAAAAGTCCATTGACAGATGGTGTAATAAGACTTGGCAAGAAGGAGATGCCACGGTGCTCAGTAGAGCAGTTGAGTTAAAGGACCAGTAAAGCCCTAAATGAAGTGTAGTTCTTTGGCCCTGCACATGGGATATATGATGATATGTTTGGCAGCTCTCCCATGCCAGACAAGCCCCCCTTACAAGATGTACCCTGGCGTGTGCTACATAAAGAAGGAACAGTGCCCGGGGGGCTAACTCTGCACTTACATCTGCCCTATCTTAGCACTTTTTTAATTCCACCTTTTTTTCTCAAAAGTTGTTAAAAATATTAGAAACCTTAAAAACAGAATGTCTGTTCATTAAAACTGCCCTAAAAGACATAAAATCAGTTTAAAAATATAACCTGAATACAAAGGAATAAGGGAGATTGCAGTGTTCAGCATTGAGAAATGTTCATTCTTCCATTGCCAGAAAGGAACTCTTCCATTGGTAACAGACTGGAGTCCTATAGAGACTAGACCAAGAAAATGTACAGAGAAAAACATAATTATATGACAGATACAGCACCTGGACCCCCCACTCATGCAGTTACTGGATCCCCCCACTCACTCAGCATACAGGCACTCAGCTACTGGATCCCCCACTCACTCAGCTACTGGATCCCCCTCACTCACTCAGCATACAGGCACTCAGCTACTAGATCACCCACTCACTCAGCTACTGGATTCCCCACTCACTCAGCTACTGGATCCCCCTCACTCACTCAGCATACAGGCACTCAGCTACTAGATCACCCACTCACTCAGCTACTGGATTCCCCACTCACTCAGCTACTGGATCCCCCACTCACTCAGCTACTGGATCCCCCACTCACTTAACAACAATAACAGAACACGTTTACATGTTACAATCGATGTTGGTAGGGCCAAAGCTTTTCCTTCCAAATATTCATTTAACCTTTAGCAAACCAGAAATACTTGAAGATTCGCACATATAAATACACTGTTACACATACTTAACCCTCTTTCACACCAAAAACAAAAGGCTATAACCTGTATAACCTATATTACAGAGCTGGTGCATTGCCAATGGACTTGATATAATGCATAATGCTATAGTTAAGGGAACATTACTGTACATGTGAGATTGTAAGGTGGTATATATACAGACACGGGAAAGAGAAACAATACAGCCACAAACAGAGGAAAGACTTACCTTATATATAAAGGCCACTGCGACCGCAAAATCCAAATGTATTCAGCCGCTCCTAAAACACAGAGGTAAATGTAACTCCCTCACATTTAACCTTATACCACGAGTAAACCGCACATCACTACTCACCACTACATTTTAAACCATTAGGAGGGGGTGCAATGAGGCGGTGACCACAAAATTCATACAGACAAGGTAAGAGACCCTCTGCACTCACTCATAACCAATATATTAAGGACATTAAGGCATTTTGTGCATTTAGCTAATAGAAAATGCCCTCCAACAAAACACTACACTCACTCACCCCTAGTCTGGTCAGTCCTACACTCAAACTCACCCCTGCTCAGGCCAGTCCTACACTCACTCACCCCTGGTCTGGCCAGTCCTACACTCACACTGAACCCTGGTCTGGCCAGTCCTACACTCACTCACTCCTGGTCTGGCCAGTCCTACACTCACACTCACTCCTTATGTGGCCAGTCCTACACTCACACTCACTCCTGATCTGGCCAGTCCTACACTCACAGCTGGTCTGGCCAGTCCCACACTCACCCCTGCTCTGGCCAATTCTACACTCACTCCTACTCTGGCCAGTCCTACACTCACACTCACCCCTGCTCTGACCAGTCCTACACTCACCCCTGCTCTGGCCAGTCCTACTCACCCCGGTTCTGACCAGTCCTACACTCACCCCTGGTCTGGCCAGTCTTACACTCACACTCACAGCTGGTCTGGCCAGTCCCACACTCACCCATATACCTGAATGCCCAAGGAAAGCACGTCATGTGCCATCCCAATACTATTAACAAGCATCTTCTTCAGCTCTCGGTTCTTCTCCTTATACTGCAACATGAAGAGAGACAGAGATTCTGTTTGAGCTCTAGACCATCAGCAAATGGGTTGCAATGATACAGTCAAATACTATATAGTCAGAAAAGGAAATATCTGATTGGTTGCTGTATGTCACTGTACAGATGCTGTCAAGTCTGCATAACTTCAAATCATACGCTACTAACAGGGGCATAACTATTAGGGGAGTCCTGTGAAGAATGGTGGCCAAGTAAGAATTCCACTTGCCACTGCTCGCTTCCTCGACTGCACGCATGGCTGGCTGTGAGTTACTTTCAGACCATTTCAGGCAGTGATTATTGCCAGTAGAAAGAGTCTATGCCCATTTCCATACTCACCACACCCAGGCTCTCTGGAGAATGATCACTGAAGGGTTTCATGTGCCTCATACAGATCCAGGCGCGTGAGACCTTGTCTCCCAAAAATGTCACATGGTATTTCCACTGCAAACAAAATCAGACAAAATGTGTCATCAATGCTGCCAGCATACTGTCCACCCTGAAAGTGCACTATATAAACCTGCTGTGAGTTTCTTCTGTGTCCAGCGTATGACATTAGCCCAGGGTGCCAGTACTGTGTATACTGTACATATCATTGTGTCTGTGTGTGATTGGCACTGCCATTGCCCCAGGGTGCCAGTGTGAGACTGGGATAAAACAAGCTGCACTTTAGAATAATGGACATGCAGTTCTTTACAGGAGGCCTGTGAGAGTGTCTGGTACTTACAGGCAGTGGATCTGTACAATGTTTAAACATAAAATAAGAAGCTGAGTCTGGATCAGAATCTATCATTGCCGGCCACCTGTAACGAGAAGCCAAATGACTATGTAAGGCAACGAGCTAAGGCTACGTAAGACTATGTATGGCTCTGAGTGGAAAAGCATGAAAGGAATGACAGACTAAATGGACTCACCAGGGGTAACCAAACTGCTTTGCCCACACCACACAGCCAGGTATAAATGCAGCGTAAATGATATCCTCATCCTCTAAGCACTTCTCCTCTGGTTCTGCACAGCTACAGCTCTGACATTCTGTAACAAGTATCATCCATACCAGGGGAATAATAATACCATCGCTCAGATACCAGGAGAATAATAAGCACAGAGATAAGAAACACACACAATATTATTATTGCTTGGGGGGGATTGTGTCACTGTGATACAGACTTAAGGAACAGCAGAAGCAGTGTTGCACCAATCAGCACAGCAGGGGGTAAATATCTGGCCCAGTGGGGTGGACATTAGAGAAAACCATTGGCTGTTTCATTTCAAAGAGACAATACATGAAATAAAGAGAAACTGTGAGCACTCACTCTTAGGGCAGAGACACATGGGCAGATTCGTGGAGATTAGTCGCCCCAGTGACAAATCTCCTCTTCTTCAACTAATCTCCCCAAACTGCTTCAGGCGACTTCGGAAAACAAAGCGATCCGAGTGCCAGGCAGGGGAAGGCAGTTCGGGGAGATTAGTCGCCCCGAAGAAGAGATTTGTTGCCGGGCCACTAATCTCCCTGAATCTGACCGTGTGTCTCTGCCCTTAACTTTCAAACTACAGCTGCTACAAATGATACACAGTCGTTATTTGCACACAAAGAAAAAAAAAGAAATTGCCAGCACTCAAATTCAGCTTGCGTGAATCCCTTCAAATACATTTTACAAAAATTAAGATGTTAGTATCACATTTTGGCAAAAGGGATTTTGTACTTACCAGAA
>JBCGBM010000596.1:0-43216 GCA_038501925.1 Xenopus petersii | reverse complement strand
TGAAGATAATGACAAAAAAAAAGTAGCTTCAAAACGCATTTTCTATTCAAGCCAGCTACTGCTCATAAGTAAAAAAAAAAACATTCAAAAAACTCTCTGACTGTTATTGTAAGTGGGACAAATTCCAGACTGGATAACTGCAGGGCCAATAATTTAAAAAGTAACAAAGAATCAAACATAGAAAGTCATAGAATACCACAGGCTACATTGTATTTCGTTAATTCTAAAATGAATGTATATATTTAACACAGCAACACACATTCATTAAGCAGAGTATATCATCAATACACTTTCTTAATTTTGTTTTATTTGTGCATTTTAAACCACCTTGTATTTACAAATTCACTCACCCTACTGAAGACAATATAAAAAGGTTTCTGAAAGCTTAAAATCCAACCTCATCATAAAAAATTACCACCACCATGTCTTGCATTTAAAACAGCAATTCTAAGCAAATAATGAACATTAAAAAAAAGTCTTATGGAAAAAATACAAAGAAGAGGTGAACGCTGCAATTTCAGTAGTTAGAATATCTAGAATATCACCTCCTTTCCCTAAAGGAGTTATTTATCCTGTAGGGAATAACAAAAGCCACAGGTTCACTAGGAGACAGCAAAGAAATGCTTGGTTACAAGGGCTTTTGTCTGACATATGGTAAAGCAAAATAATAGTTGAGATGTACTACTATAAATAAACATGCTCAAACACACATGTAGTACTTCATCTAAGTGCTTCACAGATGATGAGGTTGGGGAGGCAGTCATATGTGAAATTAAAACACAAAACTGCATGGATGGTAAATGTTAGTAGATAAATAATTATTGCCTTATTGTTAAAATAACCTTTATTTAGACACATAAAGCTCAATATACACAATGACATTTCTCCTTGCTGCTTTGTTCTGTCTCCAATATCACATCTGGCAGATACACATAATTGTATGAAAAGGGTGTAAAGTTAATATACTTTATTGCTGCTCAATAAAATGGTATAGGGGTAAGGTGAAGGTAAGAAGAGCCATTAGAAAAAAAGACAGCACCACTAGGTAACACGGGTATTATTTATCATGTACCATATTCCTCAGAAAAATATACCACATTCACTATAATATATACACACACTTATTTCTTTATCTATAATTACAATTTATATTGCATTTACTTTACCAGAAACTAGATTAATAGAAAAAAAGCTAAATAAAGTTCCCAACATGGCATTTTAAATAGGCCAGAATTACACACATAATAGCATGACACTATTATACAGCAACACAAAGTGCCCTACATAATCCACATGTATTGCAGTTAAACTATAAAACACCAGCTAATTCAAATGTAAATGCTTTTGCTGCTAATAAATGTGATACTATATTTTGCACCAAATCCACTATTTTGGATTTGGCCCAACCCCCGAATCCTTTGCAAAAGATTTGACCAAATACTGAATCCTAATTTGCATATACAAATTAGGGGTGGGAAAGGGAAAACATTTCTTACTTCCTTGTTTTGTGACAAAAAGTCACGCAATTTCCCTCCCTGCCCCTAATTTGCATATGAAATTAGGATTCGGTTCGGCCGGGCAGAAGGATTCAGCCAAATCAGAATCCTGCTGAAAAAAAAGACAGAATCCTGGGCGAATCCCCAACTTAATCCTGGATTCGGTGCATGCCTAATTTTAACTACAAATAAAAGAGAATTATCTCCAGTTGTACCACAGGTGAGTTATCATTATTCTGGTGAGACCTATAGATCAGCTGTGAAAACCTGCCTGGAGTTGAACCAGGGACCTGGTGTACCTGTGCTGTCTTCATTACCACTGCTCTATGCGAGCAGACAGCTAAGGCTCGGGTTCACTCCTATGGCTATGCTTGGTAATTGCTAGTAAGCATGGCTTGTTTCACCTGTTGCCAATCTGGCCACAGGTGATTTGTGTGAGCCACATAATTGGCTATAAAACCCCCTACTCTGCGCTCTGGGTGCGCTTCTAAGTTCTAGTATAGGGGTCATTCACTTTTAAATGAATGTTTAGTATGATGTAGCTATACATATGCTATATAAGACCATATTTAGCTTTTTGTTTAGCAGCTCCCCAGTTTGGTATTTCAGCGGCTATCTGGTATGCAAAGATCTATTTACCCTAGCAAACAGGCAGTGCTTTGAGAGACAGGAATATGAATAGGTGAGCGCCTGCAAGGGAAAATAACAAAAAGTACAAGGTAATTTCAGGGTCTGTCTGTGATAATTATCTATTGATGCCCTTAGAAATTTGCAAACATGCAGTCTAGTAATTACATTAAAGGAGAAGGAAAAGCAAAACATAAATGCTTTTCTACCTTAAGACTGGTGTACAGATAACTCACTGCAGGTTTCCAAAGTTGTCTGCCTGCTGGTATGTGGAAGCATGAGCGCTCTGCGTAGACTGGCGTGTGACTCGGGTGACGTCACTGAATCTGCAGGTGTCTTCCTCCCTGCTGCCAGGTGCAGCCTTGAGGCGCGTAGAGCAAAATATCTGTTCTTTGCAAATGTCGTAGGGTTCTGCTTTTTCCCTATGTTGATGACGCGCATGCAAATTCGGCTATGCGTGTGTCATCATTGACCCCAAACACCACGCCCCCCAGCCAATCAGTTCATTAGCGTCTCAGTACTAAGTAGACGCAGAAGCATTATTTATTGCAGTATACTGGGGACAGCAAGCAAGGATTTTCGGTGCGCAGCGAGGGGACAATATATATAATAAACAGCTTGTGGTGTGCAGTGCTGGGAAAAAAGTCACTCCTGGGGTCAAGGCTTTTTTTCCCCGCACATGTGCAACAAGGAGAATGAGGCGGAGGGAAGCTTCCTGTACTTCACAAACATGGCACCTGTGTTATTACAAATGCGACCAGAACAACAAGACGGATTTCAAAAGATAGGATTGGCCTAATTTTACCTACGAAAACTGGGAAAACTTATTGACTCTAGTATAAGCCCTGTCTCCCAGCAGCGCACATTCTGCCAAAGCGACCCCCCCAGCGATCAACCGGACTTCTTTGCAAAGTTGATGGTGACAGAGAATTGCCAAACGGATTACTGTGTGCATTGTCCCACTACAATGTGCAGAGGGTGCTGTTTGATATTGCCACCACTGTTAATCTTTGTATAACCAACAGAGGGCGCTGTGTGATATTGCAGTCACTGTTATTCTTTCATATAACCAACAGAGGGCGCTGTGTGATATTGCAGTCACTGTTAATCTTTCATATAACCAACAGAGGGCACTGTGTGATATTGCAGTCACTGTTATTCTTCCATATAACCAACAGATGGTGCTGTGTGATATTGCAGTCACTGTTATTCTTTCATATAACCAACAGAGGGTGCTGTGTGATATTGCAGTCACTGTTATTCTTTCATATAACCAACAGAGGGTGCTGTGTGATATTGCAGTCACTGTTATTGCAGTCACTGTTATTCTTTCATATAACCAACAGAGGGCGCACTGTTATTCTTTCATATAACCAACAGAGGGTGCTGTGTGATATTGCAGTCACTGTTATTCTTTAATATAACCAACAGAGGGCGCACGGTTATTCTTTCATATAACCAACAGATGGCGCTGTGTGATATTGCAGTCACTGTTATTCTTTCATATAACCAACAGATGGCACTGTGTGATATTGCAGTCACTGTTATTCTTTCAAATAACCAATAGAGGGCACACTGTTATTCTTTCATATAACCAACAGAGGGCATTGTGGGATATTGCAGTCTCTCCCCAAGTGTACTGTTGTTATAGCAATGATTAAAAGTGACTGAAATCTCAGCTAGTCAGGTCAGGTACCACTGACCCGAGTATAAGCCGAGGTAGACTTTTTCAGCACATTTTGGATGCTGAAAAACTCGGCTTATTCGGCTTATACTCGGGTATATACGGTGATGTTTTTTGCCTTTCCTTCTCCTTTAAGATTATTGTACTTTCTTTTGGCAAGAATTTAGGGTCTTGGGGTGAACAGGCTACGACTGAAAACAATACAGATGAATAGTACAGTCCATAATCTAACATTTACACAGGGTTTCTCCCTAGGTTTACCTGCATACAGTAGGAATGTGACATGAATAGTTTGCATTAACCCCTTTTTTGGCATGAGTTCATTCAGTTGGGGATATGTAGGAAAATATGCATGTTGGGAACTTTATTTTTCCCAACATGCCATTTTAAATAGGCCAGAATTACACTGACACTATTATACAGCAACACAAAGTGCCATATATAATCCACGTGTATTGTAGTTAGACTATAAAACACCAGCTAATTCAAACGTAAATGCTTTTGCTGCTAATAAATGTGATATATTTTGATTTTGTACCAAATCCACTATGCAGATACATATAAATGTATTTTGGTTTTACACAAACCTAGTGTACCATAGTGGTTGGTCCACAGAATTTCTGTAAAGCAGGGGGATTCAAACCCCTAAAAATTGGAAGTTCATATAGCATTTATGCACATTTTCTACATAAAAAAACTAAACAAGTCCAAAGGGGGGATACATTTTCACTTTTATAGAGCTTATTTACAAAAGCTATTTTGTAAATAATCCTGTAAAAACTGCTGAATTACCTCCAAACATCTATTCATAAAGGTTCTTGCTCCTGTACATGCTCCTTATATCTTTCATATAGGACCCAGGGCCGTTCCTATGGCAGGTTACCAAGGGTGCCAAAAAAAACACCTCATTTTTTATTTTTCAAAATGAAAATTCGTATTTCCTGCACTAGCAATGAGGTCCACCCTGACCCACTCTGATGCAAAAAGGTAAGCACAGGCAGGGAAGCGGGGCATCGGGGGTTCTGCCTAAACTTCCCCGGATAGCATCTATACCGGCTCTGATGAACTGTGTACAAGATGCATAGTACCTGCTGCCTTGAGAAGATGTTACCAAGTATAATAATCCAAATACACACCAATGAAGAAAAACTGACATACCTACTACATTACTAAATTTCACTCAAGTTATACATGCATTTTGCAGACACCTATTACTGTGCTGGAATCTGGAGGGGGGGAGAATATGTTTTGTGGGCAAGAAAATATGGAGAATGGAATGTGTTTTATTGTGAGGGTGGCAAGCTTTTAAGGGATTCTGTCATGTAAAACCGTGTGTTATTTTAAATGCAGCAGATAATAGTGCTGTTCTAGCAAACTTCTGCACTGAAAGTTGTTTTTCCAGAGAGCAAACAGATTTTGTAGCACTCAAAAGTAAAAATCCAAATCCCACTTTGACTCTTTATACGAAGTATAAAGTCTTTATACTAAGTAGGAGAAACAAAAGCTTATCTGAAAGCACTTCCATTTTGCAGCGCTGACTCATCCTGAAAACACATGACCAGAAAAAATTATCTACAATGAGTGCTTACACACCAATATTACAACTTAAAAAATACACTTCTTGGTTCAGGAATAACATTTTATATGGTAGAGTGAATTTTATGTGATGTAAACAGTGTAATTTAGTAATTAAAAGGATAGCATAAAAAGTATGACAGAATCCCTTTAAGAACACATAAAATAAAAAGTTCACATTACTTTGACAAATAAAGCTATAACAAACATTACGCATGGTAATAGCTTTCACTTTTCCATTTCTTGGAAAAACATGAAATAGCTTTCACTTTCCATTTCTTGGAAAGCAGGCTGAAAATGAAAGTAAGACAGTCTCTTGCTAGATCTCATTAGAGAAGGACAGAAATTACATCTGTTTAAAAGCAGTACACAGCACAGATTTTACAGCTGCTTTAATACCGATGAAGATTTCATATTTTTCGGGATGTCAAAGAAGGAAATGAAGAGCTGACACAGCTGCAAACAACAAGCGCTATCTTTCAACTACTGCTTAGGATTCTATGGCTATGAATGTTAAACTGTGTTTCTACAGCTTTTAAATGCTAGGACTATATAATGTGAGGCAGATTGCACCTGACAAAAGGTAAGAAAACTTTGCCTATCACACACTGAATTACATATAGATCACATTAGCAAGTAGTTTGCATACCCGTGCTTCTACACAATTTTGCTGTAAGTTTTCCTTGTGTGGCAATTCACTTAGGAAAAGCATTTGAGGGAGATTAGTCATCCATAGTAGCGAAGATTTATTATGAGCGACTAATCTTTTGTACCAGTACCCCAAGGCTTTATAAATGTATATGTAAATTTCCCTATGGGTACACTGAAAATTGTATCTCCCTCACTTATACATTTTGCAATGGAATAATTAATATTTTACCATACGTAGGTAATAGTGATGTGCAGGTTGGGAAAACTCAACCCGCAACCGACCCGGCTTCCCTCCTCCATTCATAAACCCTCACCACCCTACCGATGACTTTAGGGCAATCTCCATACCTTAATAAAAACAACAGGATTTTTATGCCACCTTACTAACCTTCCCCGATAGCGCTACAGCCCACTAACATGGAAGTTTGCAGCTTTGGGGCAGAATAATGAAGATTCACCTGCCCATCTTCTGGCAACAAACTGCAGAGAACACAAGTTGGTTTTTGATCTTTTTCACTTTTTCAGCATATGTTAGCTCTGGCTTGCTCATTAGGAAGATTTAAAAAATACGTTTTTTTCCCCACAGTTTTAGTTCATTTTGCCAAAAACTAGCTTTTTTGTTCACCCAAACAGTTTATATCAAATTAAGTGGCATATTAAAGAATCTTACCAAGCTGGTGTATATATGTATATATACAATAATATATATATATATATATATATATCTATATATATATATCTATATATATATATATATATATATATATATATATATATATATATATCTCTCTATATATCGAAGAAGAGGATCAGCACTCACAGGACTTAGAAAAATCAAATAAAAATTTATTCAAGAACTATGGACTGACGTTTCAGCCCATCCAGGGCCTTTCTCAAAGTATCTTAATAAACAGTGAAAGTTGCTTAAATTCAAATACTGGCGGGAAATCAGCCACTGTTACGTTCATGCAACGTCAAATAATAAGATATAATCCATAGAGGTCAAAAAGTTACCCATATGCACTTATAAATGATTTCTCAATTTTTACATATTGGTAACATAGGCAACAAAGTGTTTTGTAACGAGTTATCTTATATGGGATTGCTACAATGTTGCCTTAGAGTTAATGGTGTTACATATTATGTTGTTTTTATTTGTTACTGTGGCACTTTTGGGAAGGAATCATTTATAAGTGCATATGGGTAACTTTTTGACCTCTATGGATTATATCTTATTATTTGAGTGTGATGTTTAATGATAGTCACTCATTTTATGACGTTGCATGTACGTAACAGTGGCTGTTTTCCCGCCAGTATTTGAATTCAAGCAACTTTCATTGTTTGTTAAGATACTTTGAGAAAGGCCCTGGACGGGAACAGTCCATAGTTCTTGAATAAATTTTTATTTGATTTTTCTAACTCCTGTGAGTGCTGATCCTCTTCTTCGATTTGTATTATTTAGTTTGCTGATCGTGCATCCAGGCAATTTATCACCTCTTATCGTGAGTGCTGGCATCCCCTTGAAAGTGTATATATATATATATATATATATATATATATATATATATATATATATATATATATATACATACTTTTTTTTTTTTTTAAAGTAACTATTGCCCTTTTACGTCTCTTTCCTTGAACCACCATTTTTGTGATGGTCTGTGTGCCGTCTCAGAGATCACCTGACCAGAAATACTGCAGCTCTAACTGTAACAGGAAGAAGTGTGAAGTGTGAAGAACTCTGTCTGTTAATTGGCTCGTGTCACCGAATATCTATGGTTTGTTTGGTTGCACCGTGAATCCTAGGATCCCAGGGGGCAGACATTTTTTTTTTTTAATGGCAATTTTCTATTTAGGACTACCCATTGGCACATACTACCAAAAAAGTTGATTTCCATGAAGCAGGGTTTTACATATGAGCAGTTTTATGCAATATATTTTTATAGAGACCTACATTGTTTGGGGGGGGTGGTCTAATTTTCTTTTAAATTTCCATTCGGCAGCAAGCCAGAGCAATGCAGAAAAAGCAAATGAGCTCAGGAATTCTTCTGCAATCGTTTGTCCAAACATGAACAGATGAAATTTCATACACAGTGTCAAGAATGTTAGGACTGCAGTGTGAGGTTGCTGGCAAGGTATGAGTTACGGTTCTCTTTACTCAGCATGCGTTAACAAGCTAAGGGGAGTAGCCTTTCATCAGGGAACAGAGGTTTTGTAGTCTCAGGGAGCACACATCATTGCCAGTTCAATTTTGGACTCCTCGTGTGTTCCTGAATGCTAGTAAAGGCTACACAGAGCGCATCCTTCCGATCTGACACGATGAGAGGAAACACAGTCCTCACATCGGATGCACCGTATCTAATGTAAGTAATGCAAATGGCACATCTACAAACTGATTGCATCCGACACGACTGTCGGATGCGAACTCTGCACCTTGCGTCTTTACCCGACAGTCGTGTCGGATGCAATCAGTTTGTAGATGAGACACTTGTATTACTAACATTAGATTCAGCGCATCGGACGGGACGCCTGTGATTCATCACATCGGATCTGAAGAAGGTGCACTGCGTGGTTCAGTCCTTAATCTGTACTCAGTGAATCCCTGCTGTGTATTCCGTTTAACTGCTCAGAACCGCACTTTCCCAGAGGTAATACAAACCCTTCACCTGAAGGAAGTTTCCTGCCCATCCCCCATTGGTACCACTTCGAGTCACAGTAAGATCTGTTCCTCAGTTGCCACTTCATTCTGTTAAAAGTACGGTGTCTCCAAGTAAAAGCGGTTCTGTTACAGTAGCCTGACTCATGCAGTTTTAGTTCCCTTGAGTTACAGCTTCAGTGCTCTTCTGTCTAACACTGCCATGCAGGCTGAATGTGCTGGGGGAAAAGTCCTTAAAAAGGAATACAATTGTTGCTAACAGTCGCTGGGATTGGCAACATTGCTTAGTAGCAGTTATAATTGCCTTCAGCCATTGGGATCCGTGACCTAGTAACTTTACTCTGACATTTAACACAGGAGCTGGCGTTTTCCAGATAACAGATCTTTCCGTAATTTGGATCTTTATACCTTAAGTCTCCTAGAAAATGTAAACATTAAATAAACCCAATAGGCTGGTTTTGCTTCCAATAGAGATTAATTATATCTTAGTTGGGATCAAGTACAAGCTACTGTTTTATTATTACAGAGAAAAAGGAAATCAATTTAAAAATGTTAGATTATTTGATTATAATGGAGTCTATGGGAGACAGCCTTTTCGTAATTTGGAACTTTCTGGATAACAGATTTCCGGATTAAAGATCAGATACCTGTATGTGTCCCTTAGTTATCATCAACTATGGCAGAACCAATATTTTATAGTAAGCTTATCATATCATTTTTTTTGTTACAGCTGTCCAATTAAGACAACTTTCTCAGAGAAGAAAATGTAATATAACAATACAAAAACATGAAACCTTTTTATCAGCTACAAAATACTTTGAGGCATAGGTAGGTCACACAGAACACAGGACATGAGCCAACTTTTAGCTTAGATTTCTTTCTCACACATTAAACCATATAATCTAACCAGATCAACAAAAGGTCCACAAAATTCTGTAAAAACATTTAAAAGGAATAATGGGTTTATAATGTTATTATATTCCTGTTCCTGGAGGTAGAAACATAAAATGCATGTAAAGAAAAGGTTTTATTGTTAAATCTAATTTACATATAAACCTATTCAAATGTGAACACAAACAATGTACTAATAGTTGGGTTTGCACTATATACCTTTTGAGCATATGAGGCTAGAAAAATATGTTCACATAGTGGAAACTATTCTAAACAATTGCACTTGATGCATCAAAACAAGAGCTACTGACTTTACTCAACTTTAAATAATTGGGATGGTGCCTGGCAGCCTGCCGAGACAGACACATTACCACTTAGCTCAACTATAGGAAAGTACATAGATTGTCTTTGAACACATGAATCTTTAATGAATGGCATCAATATGCGCACCAACTGCGCCCATTTTTGTGCGACCACAACTGCAGCTTTGGTGGTAAACTAGCTCTAACATGTTGAAATGTTGAGCAAATTATTTTAGGACTTGTTAAGGCATCATATTTAAAATCTTGTTCTGGAGAATAGCATTATGAACAGTAACCAGCATGGCTTTATGAAGGATAGGTCCTGTCAGACTAATTTGATGTTTTTTATGATAAGGTTAGTAATCATGTGATCTATTTGGATTTTGCAAAAGAGTTTGATACAGTGCCATAAAAACAACAGCTTTCTAAAGTAAGGTCTGTTGGTCTTAATGATGTTGTTTGTTTTTAGAAGTTTATGTAATATTAGCAGTTTATAGTGCGAGACAGGCTTCAGTTTAACAACGCTCTTCAAAGGCTATAGGAGCCATTTATCATGCTGTGTAAAACAGTTGAGAAAAACATCTCATGTGATGTTGCCCATAGCAGATTTCAACAGTTACCTATAAGTTAGAAAACAAAGGCAAAGATCTGATTGGTTGCTGTGGGCAACATCATCAGTGATGTTTTTTCTCCATATAACTTCCTACCTGAATTTCTGCCTATCCACGCATAGCTCTGGGCTCAGATTACAACAGGGTGGGGAGGAGGGATGGGGAGAGAGTTGCGAACCGAGCATGCTCAAGCCTGTGCCCTGGGTGTTTCTTTGACAGAGGACTCAGAACAGCATTGCTTTGAAGGTTTACTGGTGTATTTATATAGAGCTTTCAGTTTTGTGAGGAACAGAAAAATAAAGCTTTCACTTTCTGTTTCTTAGCAAACGCTTGAAAGTGAAAGTATGGCTCTCCCTGAATAGATCACAGATAGCAGTTTAGTTTCTTTTGCGTAGAAAAAAATATATCTTTTGCGTTTGCTACAAGACTGATGATTGTTGTTGTGCAACTGAAAATGCTATCTGTTAGTTGTGTAGGTCTTTGAACCTGGCCAAAAAAAAAAACTACACACACCAAGGGGCCGATTCACTAACTTCGAGTGAAGGATTCGAAGTAAAAAAACTTTGAATTTCGAAGTTTTTTTTGGGCTACTTCGACCATCGAATGAATGGGCTACTTCAACTACGAATCGAAGGATTCGAAGTAAAAATTGTTCCACTATTCGACCATTCAATAGTCGAAGTACTGTCTCTTTAAAAAAAAACCTCGACCCCCTAGTTCGGCATCTAAAAGCTACCGAAATCAATGTTAGCCTATGGGGAAGGTCCCCATAGGCTTGCCTAACTTTTTTTGATCGAGGGATATTCCTTCGATCGTTGGATTTAAATCCTTCGAATCGTTCGATTCAAAGGATTTTATTGTTCGATCGAAGAAATAATCCTTTGATTGTGCGATCGTACTATCTGCGCTAAATCCTTCGACTTCGATATTCGAAGTCGAAGAATTTCAATTCCCAGTCGAATATCGAAGGTTAATTAACCCTCGATATTCGACCCTTAGTGAATCAGCCCCCAACTGTTATGCTTCAGTTACTTATATTTGTATTGCTTATGTTTCATTTCAGAATGGACACAAAAAAGTTAATTATTTAAAATATTTATACAATTAATATAGAAATGAATCCTTGAACTCAAAGAAGCCTATTTTTCGGAGGGAGGGCAAGTACAAAGTTCAAAATACTGACACAACACACCATTATTCTGGCTTTGCCTGTACTTAGCTGGTGCTACACTTTGTGTTTCCCAAATAAATTTCAAAAACAATTGCACCTGCTTTTTGAGGGACGTGCAAGTAGGTTCAACTTGCCAGCCTATGCATTCATGAACCACAAAAAAGATTTCACGTCAACTTGAAGCAGCTCTAGCTACATTAATTATGGAACATTCATGTGCCTGTGATCATCAGCATGCTACCCACTTGGCTTAAAATTGCATAACATGGTATTAAAAATTAAAAAAATCAAGTTCAGTTGGATATATAATGACTTTAGAATCCATGGAAACATAAATTCAGTGCCAACTTCAATTTATTATACCCCAAAAGTCAGTAAGCACAAAGCTTGTTCTATGTATAATACTCCTAGAACACATGACACATAAAATGCAGTTTCAATTCAATATATAATAACATTAGAACACACAGAAGATTAAGGTACATATGGTTTAATTGTGCTGTAATAAACTTTCCACTCTAGAAATACACAATGCTATGGCTGACACAAACATATTGTTTTAACAAAAAGATATAGCAAACTAATCTTACCAGTTCTTTTTCTTTCATTAACGCTTGCAATTTGTCCAGTTCTAACCCCACCACATTAGATGTGATTACTTGGTATGCACTGTAGTAGATGTTTTCAAAACATGCTAAAGAGAAAAGAGATGATGTGAACTAATATTATTTATTTATTTATATATTTGTTATATATCTAATGGGCCATACACTTAAAAAATGTAGAGAAAAGATGAATAAAGTGGAGGAATGATTTATGGGTCAAAGATAGTTGAAAATTGTGAACTCAAGGCAATAACAATGTTCTCCCCAACATAAAAATCTTAACCATTTCCCCCACCTCTCTGGGTGAAATACAGACTACTCGCATGTTTAAAGGACATGTCAATCCAAACAATAATTTTTTGCCTGATAAATGGAAACACAATTATAAGGGAAAGTGAAATGCTCATATATCAAACTTCATACAGTGATTAACTTGTTTCAATAGATTTTGAATAGTGATCAAAAGATCTCATATTTTGTAATGGTAACATACTAAAGTTATATGCACAAATATCTGTCAATACAAATGTGCACAGAGGGCATTAGGCAGTTGGTCCAATCCTGAGCTGAGCTGACGAAAACGCTATGGATCAATTCTGATCAGTTCTTTACAGTGGGTCTAAATGATGATTTAGACCCAATTTGTACATTTACACTGTACATTAAAAAAACAGAAAGCACTGCTATTGGGAAGTTTTATTTATTTTTTTCTAAATCTGTACAATTAGAAATCAAATGAATTTCGTTTTAGACCACATATGTTTCAGAGTATTAAAGCAGTAAGCCATGTCACTGGCTTAATTGCTTCAATTTGATAGAGTAGATTCTCTTATTTCTCAGCAGCAGACATGGAATACGAAGGTATCAAATGTAACAGATTAGTGTTAAGACCAGGCTTGCTAAACTGCTAAAGGGAAATATGTCCTTGTACTAAACAGAAAAGAAAAAAAAATAAGCAAAACTGCATGTAAAAAAGCCCCCCTTGCGAATACATTTTGCAGTGATAATGTGCTTTTCAATTTATTTTATAGGTTTTTATTTAGCATTTTATAACAATAAATAATAAAGCGTGCATGGTTCCGTCATTATTATAGTCATCATGGTACATCATATGCATGCCTTTCAATACTTTTAAGTTATTTTATACTTTTTGGTATTTGTTATTTTGTACTGAACTGATAAAACTCAGATTACACCCTAAACATTGTGCCCTGGGGGTAAAAATAATCAAATTACCCAATAACAAAAAAAGGACTGATTTTATAAGCAGCTGCAAAATGTCAATAACAAATGGAGAACTCCAGTACCTTAATATATAAAGAACACTTTCTCAAGCAATTAACTCAGTTAATTAATCTTAAAAATGTGACATTATTGGGCAATAAATTTAGTTCTAATGGGAACTGTACCTTCTTTTCCAGTTAAAGCTCTCTTTGAAAATGTGGCCTTAGGTAACTTCTGTATTAATTCTGGCAATTTGATAACTTCTTTAATTTCAAGTTTATTTGACCTGCATGTTCAAAAATATAAGAAAAAAGAGAAAACCCAAAGTTCTTTTTACTTAATGCTAAGACATATGCATGAAAGTAAAACAAATCTTGTTTAAGCGTCTAACTCACCAAGTGCCATTGAACTAGGTGCCTACCATGTTTTCAAGGTAGGAAAAGATGAAGAATAGTTTAGGAAGGATTAGGATAAATTGATGTAAATAATAACTTACCACTAAAAACACAATATTTATGGCATTAGTCATTTCAGCTTTCAGAATCATAAATACATTGCATTATCATGTTTATAAAGTGCCAATATATCCCGCAGCTGTATAATAAATGGGTTTATGCACTGTACATACAGAATTACTTACAAAGCAACAAATACCTGATAGGCGATAAAGATTGTGTTATATCTAATGCTCTTACATATGTCTGATATTTATAGAGGAAAGAAAAAGAATGTAAATACATACAGCTGAGCTGGAATCCCAAAATTGACTGTAGACTGGAAAACAATATCACACATCAGTTGATCCTGGAAATACATCTGTCCTTTCCACACATTGTAATAGCCTGTAAGGAAAGTGTGTACACATTACACATGGAAGGTAAGTAAATAGTAGGTTTTTTCTTTAATTTTTTTGTTAAATTAATTATAGAATATTTAACATTTTAAAAAATAGCAAGAAAAAGAAATCCCAAAGCTTGCATGCCAATGTAAAATATATCAGAACTAATAGATAGACAGATCAATCAATCTAAAAATAAATATGCTGCTGTGTAGCCAAGGGCTAAATAACACAGGTTTAAAAGCAGATAACAGAAGAAGAATACAATGGGCTTCATCATACACAGGAATCTAAACCCATTGTAGCAAAGTTTATTCAGGGCACATACATTTCTGTAATTGTATGTGTTCCAAGGGTGCTCTTACTGTTAGTGGCTGATGTTATATAGAAAAGTATGTATGTATTGGAACATAATCCCAAAGGAAAGTGATCTGATTCTTAGCAAGCGAACAATATAGAATTATCTTACCTTCATGGTTTAGTTTAACCCTAGAAAAAAACAAAGAGGATCAGAAATTCAAGGTAAAAGGCTATATATGTGATTTTTAATCCGTTTAACCCCCCACCCCAAACCACATAATGTAGTAATACTTAAAAACAGGTACCTGCTCTTTAAAAAATACTGTATTACTTTTATAAAAAAAAGATATTGCTGCTTTGTTACACTGAGAGCAGCTACAGCAGTTTTTTTATTTACAATGTTCGTAACTGTATACGGTACCTTTTATCTTAAAAGTAAACAAAAGCATGCTTTGTTATGGAAGAAGCCAAAATAATTACTTACATATCTACTATGCCTGGTAACACTAGTGTGCTATGTTTGTGGAACTGAAAGATCCCAGTTATACAGGTTCACAGGAGACTTGGAAATCTAACATTACCATTGTGAAATTCATACTTCTGTGGCTAAAAAAAAGATTTAGATTACATCATTATCAGTGCTTAAAATATACTAAACATTTTGTTGAAATACATGTCTGTGAAGGTTTTCTTTCATCCAGGTCATGATATTTCTAATAGTGGAAAGTCTTAGGCTACCGTCACATGTCATGCTTTTCTACCACCATAAAAATGACAGAAGTGAAAATTCTAGCTAGACCCCTGTCCACTCTATATGTGTGTTCATCAACAAGTTGTACTCTTCCTGTGAGACAGGCACAAATGGAGCAGTTTTGGGCCAGAAAATGCATACTTAAGATTGTTGGGGTGAAACCTCCTTAATGTTTGCACTGACTGGCAGATTACAGTCCTACAATTATACATAATTCTATGCGTTGTGTGACAGCTGCCTAAGAGGCATGCTTATTAACACCGGACATAAATACCGATAATCAGCCATTAGATTTGAACAGCCTTCTACAAGTTAGAAAACAGTACTTGTTATGTTACATCAAAATGATTGTAAGGACCAAGAATAATGGAAGATTTATATTTAGTGAGCAAAGTGTTCCTTTTTCTCTTTCACAAAAACACACACACCATTACGGGGATCATAGAGGTCCTGTGTCTGTGAAGAAAACAGACGTCTAATCAGCTGTCACATATTCCAACTAAGGTGATCAGGGTGAGAAAACTGAAAATGTAAATCGACCATGCCCTATTCTCTATTCTCAAGATGCCTCATCTACTCAAAAAGTGTCATGGCTTCAGAGTAAAACCTCTGCAATACATTAGCTGATACATTTCTTATCTTTGTCCCAGCGTTAAATAAAAGGCAGCTGTTATAATTGATACAATAGTTGCTAATATTCCATAGATGCTGCTGAGAAATGCATGTAGCATTATATGTAGAAATAATGTAGCAAATTGTAACAGTTCAGAATCTAAACCTGGATTACTGTGCTGCAAGACTGATGAACGAAGTGAAAACAACTAAATTGAAAAATGATTTGGAAGGTTAACAACCACTTTAATCCAGAATCTGAGAGTCTGTCTTTAGATTTAATATAGCCCTCTGAAGGGTGCTACTTTTCCCTACAAGATTGGGGAAAAAAACCCATAAATCCTGTCTTTTTACATGCAGGGTTTGCACCAAAGTCAGTTATTTTGTTGGTGGAGGAATGAGTTGAGTGCTAATACATATGCTAGGAAGGAAGCCCCCTAATTAGATCTGTCAATGAAAATCTGGCACCCAACTCCTGACTGAGGAGCGACAGAAGCGGAGAGGCAGAGAGAAGAAAACTTGATTATTTTAGAAGTGGTGCTAGATATTTTGTTGTAGGGATGTACCGAATCCAGTATTTGGTTCGGGATTCGGCCTTTTTCAGGAGGATCAGCCGAATCCTTCTGCCGCCAGAACTGAAAACGAATTTGCTTATGCAAATTAGGGGCAGGGAGGGAAATCGCTTGATTTTTTTGTCACAAAACAAGGAATTAAACAATGTTTTCCCCTTCCCACCCCTAATTTGCATATGCAAATGCGGATTCAGTTCGGTATTCGGCTGAATCTTTCGCAAAGGATTCGCGGGGTTCGGCCCAATCCAAAATAGGGTGCACCCCTATTTTGTTGAATAGATTTACGTTTCATATTTTCATTTTAAGTGGATATCCCATTTTCATTTTTGCAATAGTTGCCCATTAGAGTCAATTGCATTTCCACCCAAAAAGTTTGTTTTTTTGTGAACCTACGCAGCTCCCCCCAAAAAAAAAAAAAGTCACACAGGTACATTTTTTTTTTTTAAGTGGTGCATTGAACCAAAGTAGTTTTGAATCCAGCTGAATCCTGCAGAAGCCTCTGAAGCGATGAAACTATGCAGGTATATGACAGAAGTAAAGATCCCCGCAGGCTAGTGGCAGCCATTTCCTGGCGACAATACTTCCGACGCATCGCTGGGCACAGCGCCACAGAGGAGCTTGCAGCAGACACGAGCACTGGGAAACTATTAATCGCGTTACTTTTAGTACCACAAATCCCCCTGACAAAATCTGTTTGCACTCATATCATACTACATCCCAGGCACCGTATTCCTGCGCATCACCTTGTAGTTGGTAACTGTGAGAGGAGAGGGGCAGGCGCTAGATACCCGTGAGCTAAACAGAAACAGATATGTTCCCAGTGCTTCATCCCACACAGGAAATGACACGTTCCTATTGCAACTCTGCGTTACACAATCGCTGCTTTTCCTTTCACGCTTGAGGTTTAAAAAAGGCAAATCGCTACCAAAATCCCACTCGCCAGCGTCAAACATAAACAATCCCACAGTCCAATGAAATCGCCCTACTGGAATGTATCGCTTGTCTGTCATTTATTCCTCTGAGATCTCATGGTGTACCATTGACGTGTAAACCCTATACCCCTTCCAATCTGATTTTGGTGTACCCCGAAAAGCAGACGCAGCATGTACTGAAGGATCCATTACATTATCACATACACTGCTCGGAAATGATAGATCAGGGGCTCACCTCTCCGTATCCCTTTCCAGCTCCTGTACAAAAAAAAAAAAATCCCAGCTGCCTAAAAATGTCTGACGCTTAACAGGCACAGTGTTCCAAGAAGGGTAGTCTCAGGAAGCACTTCCCGAAGGGAAAAAAAAAAAAGCCGAAGAGAAAGTGAAAACTCACCCGGAAATGAAAGGTACAAGTTCCGCCCTCGTCTGCGGCTCCTGTGTTTTAAATGATCTAGAATTCTAGATTATTTTTATTGCTAGATGTGATCTAAGCATTTTTTGAAGAGTTCAAGTGACGAAACTTCTGAGAATTTGACGTTTTAGTGGTAATAAGACAAAGTGACTCGTTCCCGGAAAGTGAGGGGTTGTTATGGAAACAGAGGCAGTGTCAATTATCCCCTCGGCCATAATTATTCTGATGAGCATATACTTATGGCAATGTGCCTTCATTTTGCTGTAAATGTCTATTTAGGCTTTCTCTTCATCAAGAATGCTGAATGTGCCTAAAGTTATAATAACGTGCATATGTTTATTTGACTGGAGCATGAATGATAACGTATAACCAGGTGTAATTTTCAAAACCGGCCAAAGTCTTCCACACATCCAGCCCAAAACTAGCCAAGAGACACTTCAAATGTAGCCCAAAAATAGCACATGTGCAGTGGAAAAAAGTGGAAAAAATAGACGAATATATATGAAGATATGCCTTTTTCAAATTTATCCACAAAGCAAAATGGGACAGGAGATATAGGGGTCCTATAAGACCCTCATACATATTCAATTTCATACCTCCCAACTGTCCCTTTTTCGGAGGGACAGTCCCTCTTTTGACGGCTCAACCCGCAGTCCCTCATTTGTACTGGAAAGTCCTGTTTTTTTTTGCACTGAACAGCCAGAAAAAGAAACAAAGTTTCTAACTTAATTGGCTTTTGGCAGAGAGCACAGAACCGCTAACAGGTGCAAATAAGATACTTTGTAACAATTTTGAGACACAAAAAAACAGTTTAGATAAGGAGAAATATTTTCAAACTTTCATAACCTGCCAAATTTGGTAAAACGAACATGTTAATTAGGAGTGTGGCCACAAAAAAATGGGTGTGGTCAAAAAATTTCGGTGCACTACATGCGAAAATATTTTTTGTCCCTCTTTTTACTTCCAAAATGTTGGGAGGTATGCAATTTCAATAAATATTGGTAATACAGTTCAACTATTTTAGGTGGCCAGCAGATTTTTGTCCCAAAATTGTCTGAAATTGAGGAAAGTCAACAGAAAATCCGTGAATGCTTAAGAGCAACGGGAGACTGCGGTACAGGGCCCAAAATCTGGTAACTCTCATTGCATGCTGGGTATTGTAGTCTTACATTGAACTTGGGAGTTGGCAAATTGGTAAACAAAAACTACAGGCTTTTCACATTAGGGAAAGAAAAAAACTTTGGCTGGTTTCCAAAGTACAAACCAGCCAAAGGCCCAAAAAGTAGCCCAAATCCATACCTTGGCTAGTTTGTACTTTCAAAACCGGCCTGGGCTTTAAGTTAGTAGCACAATTTGGCTAGAAAACCGCCAACCTGGCAACCCTGGTGTATGTCTCCTCACTTTCCTGTACACGTCAAAAAGGAATTTCTTTCACACCTAGTAATATTGACGTTAAAATGCCAGTTTGTAAGGTTTAAATCTGCACTCATTTTAATGTCATGCTCTCACTGTTTAAAAGAATCGTGTGCCTGTGCTCAATGCAGAACATTTTTAAAGGGGAACTATTGCAAAAATGAAAATTGGTGATTGGTTGTTAAAGGTCCTCCATGCAGGGCCATATTTATATATATATATATTAAGTACTCTGTCTTAAAAACATCACTGTGAGTATTAACACAACACAAAACAACAGAAGTTGTTTTGCCAAAAGGCAAAAAAGAACAGTAATAATAAATAATTATGTATTGTGGCAGACACACATTGTTCTTGTCCCAATTAACCCTAAAGTGCTGGACTGAAGCAGGATCACACCCCAGTTGCAGATCCCCAAATGTGCCATTTATTAAAAGGCAACATGAACTCCTAGCACTTCCATATAGTTGTATTCAGCACAGCTGTCTTTCTGTTCTGAGTTAAGTGCTGTTGCGCCTATTGACAGGCCCGGATTTGTGGAAAGGCCACCTAGGCCCGGGCCTAGGGTGGCAGGATTTTAGGGGGGCGGCATGCTGCCCAACCACACCCACATTGGTTCAAAAACACTGGGGATGCACTGGAGATACAATCATTTTTTAAATTTCCCATGCGCCAATCCCCATTGATAATGAAAATTTGCATGAAAAAAAGGGGGGGACAGGGGCGACGAACGGCAGTGGGCCTAGGGGCACGCAATATGTAAATCCGGCCCTGCCTATTGACACAGGCTGATGATCGTACAAATCATCATACGATCTGACTTTCCCATCTCCCGACCTGCCACTAACCATTCCGATCAAATAAAGTAGTAAAAGAACAGATCAGCCGATGTTCTGCTCCTGACACCAATCGTACGAAAGTTATGTCCGACCAAAGTTAGTGACAGCCTCCCACTGAAAATCGTATGATCGGCAATACATGAAGAGATATTACACGCAGCCGACAGAAATCTTTTAACCTCTCCGATTGACCAATCTCTGCCGGATGAAAAATGACGGGACTCTCCACACACAGTCAGATCTCACATATGGCCAGATTAAGGGGCAATTTTAGGGGTAACTATGCGGGGGGAACTGGGAGCGGGCACTGCCTAGGGTAGTAGATAAGAGATTTTCCTATTGGGGGAGTTTAGTTTTCCTTTAAAGGGGCAGATTTATCAAAGGTTGAAGTGAATTTTCAAATGAAAAAACTCAGAATTTCAAAGTAATTTTTGGGTACTTCGACCATCGAATAGGCCAAATTTGACTTCGATTCGAAAAACCTTTGAAAATTCGACCACTCAAAATCAAAGTACTGTCTCTTTAAAAAACTTCGACACTTCGCCACCTTTAACCTGCCGAATGTCTCTTTAAAAAACTTCGACACTTCGCCACCTTTAACCTGCCGAATTGCTGTTTAGCCTATGAGGGACCTCCTAGAACCCATCTGACTCCTCAAAACTTGCCCAAAAGCCATAAAGTTTTTTTTAAAAAAATCCTTAGATCGTGCGATTTTCCTTCGATCGAATACGGACGTTTTCGCTGGAAAAAATACTTAAACTATCGAAGTACTCAAATTGGACGGTTGAATTTCAAAGTTTTTTTACTTCGAAATTCAATCTTTGATAAATATGCCCCATAGTCTAAAAATGTTGTACATTATGTTTTTGGATTCTGTACCAGCCCAAGGAAACCACAACCCCTTTAGCAGGGAAAATCTGTGCCTCTGAAGATGCCTCTGTAACTCCCCATCTACTTTTTGCTGATTCACTGCACATGCTCTGTGCTGCTGCTCGGAGCCCACTGACACTTTCCAAGATGGTGACCCCCTGTGGCAAGTTTGAATCCTGCATCATTGCAGATATTGAGAAGCTGAACTTTAAAGGGGTTGTTCACCTTCCAAACACTTTTTTCAATTCAGTTGTTTTTAGATTGTTCCCCAGAAATAAAGCCTTTTTCCAATTACTTTCCATTATTTATTTTTTACGTTTACGTTAAGTTTAAAGTTGAATGTTCATGTCTCTGGTGTTTGAGTCTGGCAGCTCAGTAATTCTGGCGCAGACTCTAAACTGTTACAATTTTGCATCATTTAGTTGATACATTTCTCAGCAGCATCTCTGGAGTATTAGCAACTATTGTATCAATTCTAACAGCTGCCTGTAATGAAACCCAGAGATTCTGCTCAGCAGGGACAAAGATAAGAAATGTATCAACTAAATGTATACATTTAGAACAGTTTACAGGATCGGCGACCCCCCTCCTCCCAGAGCTGCTTCAGAAGGAGAGAAATTACACTTTACCCTTCAATACTAGAAAAACGGTCACACATAGAAAATAGAAAGTCATTGGAAAAAGTCGTTATTTTTAGTGATCTATCTGAAACCAACTAGTTGTTTGAAGGTGAACCACCCCTTTAAAGGGCAAGTAAAGTCTAAAATAGAATAATGTTAGAAATGCTGTACTATGTATACTAAATATAAACATGAACTTACTGCACCAGCAGCCTAATAAGACAAATGATTTATGCTTTCAAAGTTGGCGCAGGGGGCTGTCATCTTGTAACTTTGTTAGACATTTCTACAATATCAAGACTCGCACATACTCAGTGTGGTATGGGCTTCAGTTGGGAGGTTAAGCTTAGGGATCATCATAAGTTATCAAAACAGCACAAGTCAAATAATATCTGCCATAGAAGCCAATACAGCAAGACTGATTAATAATCATAATATAGAGACTGCACTGTGTCTCTGCATACAAATCTCTACAGGGAATCCAACAATGCTGCTTGAGTTCTGGGAAGTAAGGTGGGGGGGCTCCCCCTGCCATTTGAAAGTATGATCGTTTACCTGCACAGCAGTTGGGGACCATCTGACAATTCCTATCCACAGCAGTAAAAGAAGGGGGAATTGCACTGCATACAGTCAGGTTTATGATAAAAACTGTAGACATCTTTTAATTAAAGTATATTGGAGATAGATTTCTTTTTCATTAAAGAAAGTAAAAATGGGATTTTATATTTTTGCCTTTACATGCCCTTTAAGCTGGTGCAATAAGTTTAGTATGTAAAATATGGCATATTTAACCATATTCATTTTTAGGGTTTAGTTCTCCTTTAATGTTGCAGATGACTTCTGTCCAAGTTGCTGCTAACCACTAGGACAATCACAAATCAAATGAAGAAACCAACTACATGAGAAAGAAGCTCTCACTTCCCCCCACCTTCTTATCTCTCCTTCTCAAATGCTTTCTTACTCTCTCCCTTTCCCCTCTTTCTCTCTGTTCTGTTTCCTGCTCTTATCTGTTTATTTTCAATTTTTATTGTGCTGTATTGACTTATAATGAAACCGTGTTCAAAGTGACTGATGTTGATCAACAAACTCAAGAAATAATGGCATTTGTATACCCATTATGTCATAACAAACACACAATGTACGGTTTTACCATTTTAATTTATTTTATTTACTTTTAGAAATTCAATACAAAAGTTTGAAAAAAAAATGAAGGAACCTATATTCTCCCATGCCAAATTTCACACATTTCGCACCATCTAGCCTTCCCATAGCTTTAAGACTCAGGGGCATAATTTACATTTATTGGATCCACTTAAATTGGACCAATCTGTCCCTAAAGGTGACCATAGACGCAAAGATCCTATCGTACGAATCGAGTGTGATTTTGCAGATCGTGTGTGGTGTGTGCCGACATTTTTCGTCCAGCGGAGATCGGTCGTTTGGAGACAAGTCATTCTGAACCCCCCCCCATTCATTTCAACAGCAGGCAATTGTGGCTAAGAAACATGGACTGTCGTAGACTGTGCAAGAGATCTAAGTTTCAGTGGCTGCATTGCATACATCCATTGAGGCATGTGGGTATTGTATGAGCAACCACTTCACAGGTATCATAGTTGAAATAATTTTGGGAGTGAGAGTTTGATGTTAGTTTCTACTGCCCTAGCAGTACTGAGTATGTCTTTCCAGACATAGAAGAGAATAATAGGAAACCAGCCACCTCTTTTAACATATGTCAGCCCTCTCTCTTGGTCAATGGTTGATGATAGTTTGAGGCTATTACAGTAAAGTGTAACTTGTGAGTTTTTATTTTTAACTCATCAGAGGACTTGAGATCTTCCTTTTGAATCTACATGATGTACAGTATGTACTGTAAAAAAAACCCATTTATGTAAAAATCATGTTGTCAGCATACTTCTATTTCTCTTTGAATACTGCTTCATTGCTGGGATATGCCTTAAAGATAATGTAATTTTTAAAGAAAAGTATGTATTCAAACAAATGTCAGTGAATGAAATGTTTATCCTTTCTTATAACTTGGTTATTATAAGCCTGGGAGCTACAAATTAATCTGTCTATAAATGATTCTGTATATAGTCACCATTTGTTCTAACTCTTTCGTGGTTATGCAAGTTAAAACATTTATGTGATTAATACCAACTGAGTGGCAATGTTTCCTGTAGGTTTGGTAGTAACACATTTAATAAAGCATAACCCTCCCAGATACATGAGTAATATGCTGCCTTCAAAAGCTGTGCACCCATATCTGCCAGTCATAGTTCTAATAAAGTGGTAAATCTACAAATTTATACTGTATATCTTTGGAGGTTAACATTTGTCTGTGTTATGCTGTAGTGCCAGCAGTGTTTGAGCCAATAAAAATGTTATTACTATTTTCTTAAATACAGATTATTATTACTCATACTAACCTAATGTATGAATCAGCATGAATCAGTGCTTTATGATTCATTGTATTAAACAGTACATAGAAATGTGTGGTTTATGAGGTGTTTTAAGTAAGAAAACCTATATTTTAAACATTTTAAGGAGAAACAAGGAAAATGTTATCTTCTAATTGTGATTATAATCCTCCTAATCATCCTTAATTTGCCCCAGTTTTGCTGTACAAATGCAATAACTTTACTATATTAAAAACTTCGATAAAGCATCACTTCTGCTGTCAGACTAAGACCATGATTCTGCACAGTTCACAGGAGCAGTAACTAGAGCATGCGCGTTAAACTGCATCAAGAGCAAGCGTTCAATGATCTATGTAAGGCAGACCCACCTTCATTATTACTTGCACCAATGGGAATAGAATTGTAGGGACCCATAGGGTTAATGTGTCCCTATGGCTTTAATTACCTACACTTACTGATCTCCCTAGTTGCTGGGCAGATGCCATGTAGCTACTTGTAATTTGCATAGTTGTACTATTGACAAGGAGGCGCAGTGACCACTTCCTGTCACACTTTGGTATAGTGAATGTTAAGGGGTGGATCTTCCTCTTTGGCTTATGGATGCTGATCCAGCTGGGTGTGCCCAGGGGAGCCTGGGTACAGCAAGGCCCAGAAAAGCCATGTGCTCTAGAGGGACCAGTACTTCTAGAGAGATAAGTCGGGGAGCAGGGCCCTGTGAATGAGGCTAGTGAGTGGCATGAATATTATGTTATAGACTGTCTAGGAGAGTAAGGCAAAAAGGGAAGAGAGAAAGAGCAGCTTTGTGCTCCATCAATGATTGTAGCAGGGAGTAGCTTCCCAGGCTGTAAGATTTGCCTATTGTGAAGGGACACAGTGGATAGGGTATCAGGCTTTAGCTTCTCCTCCCTGTCTACTCTGCTGTGTGGGATCCAGACCACGTGTGAGGTTTCTCTGCCTGAAAGTGCTGTACTGCCTTGACTACATCCTCAGGAAAATGTACCTGCCTCTACTTTTGAAGTTCTGTGTGAGTTGTGTGCCTACATACAGTATATTCTGCGTCTACCCATGAGCTCTTTGTGAGCCTGCCAGCTCTGTGTGAGCTGTGTGGTGTGTGTGCCAATATATATATTCTGCATCTACCTCTGTCAGTTCTGTATGAGCAGGGTGTGCATATATATTTTGCAAATGTCTCTGTACCATTGCAAGTAAACCTATGGATCATTTGTCTCTGACAAATAAAAGTTATTTTGTTTGACTGCAAGAACCTCCTGGCGCCCATTCTTTTCCTGTTTTATAGCACAGTAGCATGTGGGAATTTTAATCTTCCACTTAGCGAAGGCCCTAGCCTAAGGTGTTTGAGTCACACATAACCCATGCTCTAAGCACTAGTAGCCCAAGTTATCGTTACAGAAGCTTCTGGTTTCTATGGTTACATGGGCCGTATGAAGGAGGGATGGAGATCGGTGCCTATTCAATTCCTTCATGTGGCCACCAGTGCTACCCAGTATATTTCATAATGCATCCTGGGTGGTCTATGTCGTGGGGTATTTTTCACACATGTGCACTGGTAGTGACTGGTATGATTCAATGTTCCAAATAAACATTTTTTAGTGTTTTTATATGTCAAGTCTAATTAACAGACTAATAACTTGTTTTAATCTAAAATTATAGTTATGCCTAATGAGTGTTGGGGCAGTGTGTACAAATGTTTTTTTTTAAAGAAAAAGTTTTTAGGCACCCCTATGTGACTTTAGTTACTTACTTCCTATCCTGGGCTGGCCCTCCAGTGCTCTACTAATTAAATAGGGACATCTGACAGTCCACAAATACCAAATATCAGAAATATATTATAAATTTGGGGCTATGTGCCCTGGTGTAGGACTTTTTATACAGGTATGGGATCAATTACCCAGAAACCCATTATCCAGAAAGCCATCTCCCATAGACTCAATTTTATCCAAATAATCCAAATTTTTAAAAATGATTTCCTTTTTCTCAGTCCTAGTTAAGGCTATCGGCACAAAGGCTTTTGAATGTTGTCAGCCTGGCATATTTTTGCAGGCTGAGAGAAGCAGATCTGCTCAGTGACCCTGCTCCATTGATTTGAATTCAATCAGCCTGTGTGTCGTCACACGCAGTGGAGCTGAAGTTGAGGTCAGTATTTGGGCAGGCTGATCGGATTCAAATCAATGGAGCAGGGGCCCTGAGCAGATTTGCTTTTCTCAGCCTGCAAAAATACTCAGGCTGACAACAGCCTGTGTCCATAGCCTAAGAGTTCAATCTTATTTCCCTTTCAAAGACTTGTAAGCATGTTTGGCTAGGGATCTTTACATATTGATATGTAAATCTAAATGCTCAGTGTATTTACTCAATTATCATACATGGGAAACATGCTGACTCTTTATTAAAGGAAAACTATACCCCCCAAAGAATGTAGGTCTCTATAAAAATTGAATGCTTAAAGCAGCTCGTATGCAAAACCCTGCTTCATGTAAATAAACCATTTTCATAACAATATACTTTTTTAGTAGTATGTGCCATTGGGTAATCATAAATAGATTATAAAAGTTGCCATTTTAAAAAACAAGGGCCACCCCCTAGGAACGTATGGTGCACCCAGACCAACCAAACAAACCATACATGTTAGGTCATATGAGCCAAATAACAAACAGAGTTCTGTCTTTTGGTTCTACACTTCTTCCTGTTACAGTTACAGTTGTAGTATTTCTGGTCAGGTGATCTCTGAGGCAGCACAGAGACCATCACAAAATGGTGGTTCAAGGCAAGATATGTAAAAGGGCAAGATTTACTTAAATATATATATATATATATATATATATATATATATATATATATATATATATATATATATATATATATATATACCAGTTTAGTAAGATTCTTTAATATGCCACTTAATATGATGTAAACCAGGGGTTTCCAACCTGTGGCCCAGAATGGATATGAATTCGGCCCAGCTTGAAGGAGAGAGAAAAGAAAAAGAAGGAAAAAAAACAAAGAAATTAAGAATTAAATGTATGGAAATACAGAGAAAACGAGAGTGAAATAACACTTTATGCTCTTTAAGTCCAGACACATTAACCACCTCAGTCTGTCGTCTTGTTAGGAACAGGCTTATTATGCCAGGTTGTAACAATGTGGTGACCTATGGAGTAGGGAAGATGGGGGACTCTGCCCATTGCCCAGTTACTAATAATAATATAATAATAAGTCTGTTTAATATCCAGGTGTCCCATATTCCAATGTATAGCTCCATCTGGTTATCCAACTGGAATTGTAGTTCTTTTCTGTGTATTTTCTTTAATTTTACAAATCAAAAATGTTTGTGTATTTCATGTGTGGCCCCAGACAAATTTTCTTTTTCCAATGTGGCCCAGAAAAGCCAAAAGGTTGGACACCACTGATGTAAACTATCTGTTGCTTAAGTATTCATTTTGGGGGTATAGTTTTCCTTTAATATGTGATAATGTAAACACCAACATCAGCACCATCTTGGGATACTCATAAAAACCCTAATACAAATGCTGTTTAAGGCTACCATGCAGGCAGGCATCTAGTCCTCTATGTTGGACAGCCCTGCCCAACATAGTGCCATGGGTAGAAACAAACCCAACACACCAAAGCTAAGAGGCTGTAGTGCTAATCACAAGGCTCATGAGTTGCCACATAGACCTTAATTTTGCAAAAATCAGCTGATTCCCAAAATGTCTAATTATGTAAATTTAGGGTAAACCAATTTGTAACCATGCAAAGATAATATGTTCTAAGTTTTAAGGCGCAGCATGTTTATTAATAACTGTGCCAAATGAATATGATTCACCTGTACAGAATGTACAAACCTGATGTATCACAACAAAAATAAAAATGAGCAAGTGAGTAGTAGCCAAGACAGGGAAGGGGTGTGTTTAATACACTTAATTGAACATTTTAATATGTAAACTACCCGGTCTTATATAACCATATACATATCTATATCTATATACATTTGACATAAGTTTCGGATATCCATTGCAATTTTTATTGCAGAAAGATGAATTGTTCCATCTATGTTCCTTCTCATACCCTGTTTATACATTTCATTTAAGCCATTGTCACATTGCTTTCCTATGTTGTCAGATGCTACTCCTCATAAACTTGCCAGGTTCTCATTGCAGCCCTGTCCCTGCTGTGCTCATTGGTATGTTACATATGTTACTACCCGTTGTACTGTTCCTTAAAGGAACGGTAACACTTAAAAATGAAAGTGTTTTAAAGTGATGAAAATATCATGTAATGTTGCCTTGCATTGGTAAAACTGATCTGTTTGCTTCAGAAACACTACTATAGTTCATATAAACAAGCTGCTGTGTAGCAATGGCAGAAATTGAAAAAAGGCTATATAAGGCTATATCTGCTGTGTAACCTGAGACTTTTCTCCTTTGAATGGCTACCCCCATTGCTTCACAGCAGCTTATTTATATAAACAATAGTAGTGTTTCTGAAGCAAACACATCAGTTTTACCAATGCAGGGAACACTGCATTATATTTTATTACTTTAAAGCACTTTCATTTTTTGATGCTACTGTTCCTTTAAATCTTTTGCACCCATTCTGACTTAAGCACTTCTAATGTGTCTTGTGCCCATAGTTGCTACAGCTTGTGCCTGAGAATGGTATACTTGTAAGTTCTGTGCATGTGGCTAACCAGTCCCCCGGTAGCTGCTATTGAGGGCGGATGCTATTGTGCTTTTAGTTATGCTCCAATTAATGAAATAAATTATAAATCTGCACCAGTTATGCTTGTGGAGCTCAAAAGTAGCATATACTAAACAGCCTTAAAAATATTTTATTTGCATAATTACAAAAAAGCAAACTAATCAGGAATGATTTTAAGACCCATTTCTGTTAGAATGGGTGTACTTACTGGCACTTTTTTGTAAAGCAAAGTTTTTCAGTTTATTAGATTTTCAGTGCACTCAGAGCAGCTGTAATCCTTACAACTCATTTATTCTGTCCTGAACTTGCGTGCTTAAAAGTCCATAATCTAAGAATTGATGAGATTGGTTCTTGGAAATATTCTTCACACCTCCAGAACAATACATAGAATGTTTGGCCAATTGAAAGTGAAGAAACCAGCAGCAGGTGCTTGCAATAAAATCTTCAACTATGCTTTAATTTGAGTTTGTATATCAACAACCACATTAAAGGGCACCGGTACCTCCCGGTTCAAACTGCCATGTTGAACTTGTTTATTATGCGCATGTATGTGACATCAGATGCACTATGAGAATCTTTCGCTTCCTTCAGCACCACCTGGGTAAGGTGCGCATTCTGTATTCCAGGTTCCCACCACTCTGGTCTTTTCCGGATTTATTTGGTGCGTTCGCATCTGGTGCAAAATTCGAATGTTTAAAGGTGCAGGTGTCTTTTGTGCATTGCCCAACATAAGGTCTATTTCAATAGTTCCTGGGTGTGATTCTGAGTGTGTCTAATCTGTTTCTGACCCTGCCTGTCCCTGACCCTGTCTAGTCTGCTGCCTGTCCTGACCCTTGCTCGTGTATTGACTACTCTCTTGGTTCCTGCTTTGTACTGCGATATTGGTGAGTTTGACTCGGTCTGTGACCTTGACTACTCTCTCGACTCCTTGACTACTCTCTCGACTCTCTTGAACCTGTACTGCTTCTCCTGATTGGTAGTGACCCGGCCTGTTCCTCAACCATGCTCATTGTTCTCCTTTCCAGTTACAACATTTGGTTCCCCTGCCTGCTCAGAACGCTTTCCCTGGTCCTCTCACATTAAGACCTGGCGGCACCTGAGTAGCGGAGGGCTTCTCCCAAAGCCAAAGGTGTTTGTTATAGGCGGAGGAGTGAGCCGCGCTCAGAACCTTGGAGCTAGTTCTGGGTTTGGGACTCCATTCCATGCACTCTGATTGATATGGCCACTCGCTCCTGGTGCGAGTGTTGTTGTGCTAGCAGCACCCTGTTACCCTCAACCAGAGTGCAGGATTTATTATTAGCCTGCACTTTGGTTTGTGGAAAATACAGTATATTATGTCTACAGGTTCCCTTTAAGGCACAAAATAAAACACAAAATAAAATCCTACACCTGTCTGGAGGCTAACTAAACACAAGGTTTACCCTCTGTCAAACTCTAGTCACCTGGGAGAAAAATGTACTGACCCTGCACACGAAGCTGTAACGTTTTGTATGCTTTTCAGACTGTGTGTGTGCTCTGTATAATCATCCTGACAATTTTTATATCATGGTGATCAGTTAAAAAATTTCTGTCAGATAACAATAATATCTTTGCATGTATTTCTAGGACATAACTTTTGTACAATTTCTGTCTGTCCAGGACATCCTCTGATTTGTTATTTTTCCTACAGTTTTAATCTGTTGGTTAGTTAAATGTTAGTTCAAGATTGCTGCATTAAAACATATAATCAAGATCCAAGCCTTCACCATACGACAAATAAAATCTGAACATGTGTGGCCAGCTTGAGTTTGCTTTTTTTTTTGATCTGCAGGAGTAGAGCTGTTTGAGATCATGTCTTTTCATTTATCAGCTACTGCATTGCAGGAGTTAAAGAACCCTTCATGATAATAATGGCTCTGATAGATAAATGGGTTAGGCACATGGTTGCAGTGAAGGTTGGTAGTTCAATTTGTTTAACCCTTTAAAGGAGAACTAAACCACCCAATAAGAAAACATCCCATCCACTACCATAGATAGACCCCTCCCTGCTTTCTTCCCACATAGTACAGTATTTCAAAAAGTGACCCGACTAGCATGCTCACTAAATTATGCAGAGTAGTACAGCAGCGCTCATGAGTGCCATCTTCCACATTGTCTGTCTTCTTCGGATCCTCTTCCTTCCCTTTGGCAATATACGGAACTATGCAGGGAGGAAGCAGGGACGGGGGACTATCTAGGGTAGTAGATGGGTATTTTCTTATGGGGGGTTTAGTTCTCCTTTAAGCTCCAGCAGAATTTCTAATTTCCTTTGTACTAAATGCCAGATGTTTTTTGAAAAGTATGTGCTTTCATTTTAGGGGAGTTATTGTGTATTTTCACTTCTGGAACAAGATCTAAATATTACAATATATAAAAAATATTTTTATGATATAGGGATTTACAGGTATACCAGGCAGATATTTTATGTTATGTACACAATTTCAACTGATTTGGAAAGCCTCAAGTGTCTCGAACATGCCAATACCAGTATGTATAGTTTTATAGAGATTTCTGACTTCTATAAATTTACTCCCAACAGAAAATTACAGAATTTTCAAATCACTACAGCAGAATATGTTGTACTTGGTTTCTAAAGCAAAAAATATGGAACAGTAGGTTTACCCCAGCATAGGCGGAGGGTGACTTTTTTGTTTGGGAAGGCTAAGGGTTACAGAGGGGTAACGTGCAGTAGACCCTGTTATCCTTGGGTCCCTGGAAAAAGTTTTTATGCACATTTAAAAAAAAATCCTAAATATTCAAGAACCCTAAATACATGCAGCTTCTTTGTTAAAGATTGTCCCTATTCATTAATACATATTGCATAGTGTAATAGCATACCTCCCAACTGTCCCATTTTCAGAGGGCAGTCCCACTTTTGACAGCTCAACCCACAGTCCCACGTTTGTACTTAAAAGTCACGACTTTCTCTGCACTGAACAGCCAGAAAAAGAAACAAAGTTTCTAACTTAATTGGCTTTTGGCAGAGAGCCCATAACAGCTACCAGATGCAACTAAGATACTTTGTAATAATTTTGAGATAAGCAAATAAGTAATTGTAAAAGTTAGACTCACACCTTCAGGCCCGGATTTGTGGGAAGGCCACCTAGGCCCGGGCCTAGGGCGGCAGGATTTTAGGGGGGCGGCATGCTGCCCAACCACACCCACATTGGTTCAAAAACACTGGGGATGCACAGGAGATCCAATGTCATGAAAATTTGCACGAATAAAGGGGAGGGGACAGGGGCGACAAATGGCAGTGGGCCTAGGGGCGCCCGCTATGTAAATCCGGCCCTGCACACCTTAAAGGGCAATTCACCTTCATTAGTAAAACTGCAATAACTGGAAAAATTAAATATGTTCACACTTTCATAACCTGCCTAATGTAGAACAATGAACATGGCAATTAGGGGATGTGGTCACAAAAAATGTGTGTGGCCAAAATGGAGGTGGTTTAGCCCTCTTTTTATTTCCAAAATGTTGGGAGGCATTTAATAGGCATGGACATCTCTGCTGGCTACAACATATCAAATATCCATACATTTAAAAAAAATAATTCTCTTTAATTTTTTAAAATAATTTTTTTCATTTATTTATTTATTGCAATTCCAATACACCTCCTTTATGTTATGTTGCTTTGACTTTGAGCATAGTATGTGCTGCTTTCCTTTGAGCTGTATAATTTAATGCTTTAACCTACCAAGGAACTGTTGCAAGCAAGAAAGTTTTGTGGAAGTATAACTGCTCATGCTGTTCAACTCTGGTGCTGTTGCTCTGAGGTTTTGTTTATGCTAAAATAAAATGAAAGAGGCGCATAAGCGTTTGCCCACTCATCTGACCAGTAGATGGTGGTAGCGGATCAAACAGGCCCTCACTAAAACAACATATTTATCTGTATGGGTGAGATAACACTTACTGAGCATCACACTTTGGGAAATATACATAATAATTGAAATCATGCGGCCTAAAACAAAAGACAAGTACTCATTCTAGACTTGAGGAAATACTTTTGAACCTTACTGATTAAAACTTCAGATACCATGTAAAAATGTTTAACTTTTTTAACAGGGTTCTGATTTTAAAGCTGGACGAGATGTAAAGTTTCAGGTCAGGGTTATTGAATATAATCAAATCAAATCAGTAAAGGTGCCACACTTACACTGGATCACCTTTTGCAGCGTCGGGTGCACAGCTGTGTTCCTCTCTGCCAAGGAATAACTCCACTGTAAAGCAATAAATCCAGCAGCACTCTGATATGTGAATCAATGATTATTTATTCATGCCATTAGCAGAGCGACGTTTCGGGCTTGATAAGGGCTAGTCCACACGGGGAGATAGCCACGCGTTTGCGGTCGCGGCGACAAAGCGCCACGACAGTCGCCGCGACCGGCGCAGGCGACAGTTTTGTATGGGCGCCTATGTAAAAACGCCTGTGCTAACCACACGAGGCGATTTGCTTTTCAACAGTCGCCTGAAAAAGCCTGGCGAGGCATTTTCAGGCGACTGTTGAAAAGCGCATCGCCTCGTGTGGTTAGCACAGGCGTTTTTACATAGGCGCCCATACAAAACTGTCGCCTGCGCCGGTCGCGGCGACTGTCGTGGCGCTTTGTCGCCGCGACCGCAAACGCGTGGCTATCTCCCCGTGTGGAATAGCCCTAAAGGGCTGGAATAGCCCGAAACGTCGCTCTGCTAATGGCATGAATAAATAATCATTGATTCACATATCGGAGTGCTGCTGGATTTATTGCTTTACAGGGTTAGTGAATAGTTTCCCCCATACTGTACAAAACTAAATATTCAAATAAGCAAAATACACTTTCTCAACAATTTATTTAATAGGACTAAATGTTAGAAGTGCACACACTGCTCAAACTGCCCAAGATTAAATTTAGTAAGAAAAATGTATTTCATGGATTATCAAGTGAACACTGCATTCAAGTTTATGGGAAATGGAAAGTTGAATGAATGGACACCTGTTGTTAAAATATATCATCCTCAACTAAAGGTGTTGCTAATAGAGCCTGGATGCTATACTCTTGGGGGTTTGACAGTAGTTTAAAAAAATAAATAAGAGCCAGTGCTAGGACACTTGTACCTTGAGCTTCCCCCCAGTTAGGGTTGTCACCTTTTAAAAAAAAACTTACTGGGCAGTGGTGGGGGTGGGAAATAAAGGGGCGGGTTGTGATGCAAAAAGGGGCGGAGCAGAGGGAGAGTGAGGCAAAAAGGGGCAGAGCTGAGGGATCCTGCAGCAAAAAGGGACAGGCCATGCCGCAAGATGCCGAGAGGATGAAGAAAAGGTACGTTTCCACTGAAGGCCAAGGGCTTTTCTTAAGGATATTACAAATTACCGGCAACTACATTGCCTGTAAATTTGTAATACCGGCTAGGCCAGTAAAACACCGGCCGGGTGGCAACCCTACCCCAAGTGTCAGCAACCGTGTCGGTCAGAGCACATGAGCATAACACACTTTTGACATCACACACGTGCGCATGATGAGCAAGTAATGGAAATTTCTACTAAGTAATGCAAACTACACTAAGTAATGAAAATTTCAAAAGTAAAAGTGGTAACCTCTGCTGTATGCTGGCAAATGCACCGAGTTTGTCAGGTAAAATGGGAGACCTAGAATTAATTGCATGCTCTAAGAATTATGATATAATTGGTATCACTGAGACCTGGTGGGATGAAACATGTGACTGGACTGTGACTTTAAATGGTTACACCCTTTTTAGGAGGAACAGAGGGATTAAAAAGGATGGAGGAGTGTGTTTGTATGTAAAGCCTGAATTAAAGCCATGCGCTAAAGAAATAACCATAGCTGGCAGTGGTGAGGGTGTGGAATCCCTCTGGGTAGAGATTTTGACTGGGCAAAAGGTTACAAAAAGAATTATCATTGGTGTATGCTATAAACCACCTCGTATAAGTGTCGAGTATGAAGCCGAGCTACTCTTGCAGATACAAGCGGCTTCACAGCTGGGTCAAGTTGTTGCTATGGGTGACTTCAATTATCCAGACATTGACTGGGGTAATCGGGTTGCCAAGACAGCAAAAGCTAGTAGGTTTGTAAATATCTAAATGACAACTTTTTATTCCAGCTCGTTCAAGAACCTTCTAGGAATGACTCTCCTTTGGACCTTGTAATAACTAACAATACTGAACTCATTTCTAACATTTGTGTGGGGGAGCATTTAGGGAATAGTGATCATAACATGGTCTCCTTTGAGATTTTGTTGCAGAAGCAATTCTATTAGGTTTCAGATGTGCAAACTTTGATGGTATAAGGGCATCTCTGCAATATATTAAGTGGGAAATGCTTTTCACAGGGTTAAACACAGAAAAAATGGGAAGTCTTTAAAATGCTGCTTAATAAATATACATCAGTATATTCTCCTTTTAAGCAAGGAACGTCGTTGCAAAGCAAAACATTTTTGGTTCTATAGAAGTGTTGGTCAGGCCCAGATTTGTAGAAAGGCCACCAAGGCCCTGGCCTAGGGCGGCAGGATTTTAAGGGGCGGCATGCTGCCCAACCACACCCAGAAACACAGGAGATACAATCGTTTTTAAAATTTCATGTGCACCAATCCCCATTGCTCCTGGTCCCGATGATTAAAATTTGTGTGAATAAAGGGGAGGGGATGGGGGTGACGAACGTCAGCCGGCCTAGGGGCACCCGCTATGTAAATCCGGCCCTGGTGTTGAGGTGGGTAAGAAAAGGCGTGCTTTTAAGGCTTTCAAGTTAGCTGGTACAGCCGAATCATTGCTAAGGTACAAGGAGGCCAATAAATCATGCAAAAAAAAAGCTATAAGGCAAGCTAAAATTGATATAGAGAAGGATATTGCAGCAAGCGTTAAAAAGAATCCAAAATTGTTTATTTATTTATTTATTTTTCAAATTGTTTTTATTGAAAGTCAAACATGTATAAACATGAAAACATTTGGGTCTACCAGAGGCCCATGGTAATGAGCAGATTAACAAATAGATACATGTATGCGTGTCATAAAAGTCAATAATGAAACATAGTGACAAACCAAAAGAAAAGAAAAACAAACAAACATGCGGGAGATTATGCTCTGACAGAGAAAGGTAAATAAGAGAAAAGAAAATAAAAACAAAATCCAAGTATTTCCTTAGGTCAAGGTCAATTACCGTAGATAAGAGGCTAAGAGCCTGTTGGTTCGCTGAGTCCTGGGGGGCGAGGTTGGAGCTGTCGCGTTACCACATAGAGTAGTCTGAATGTACTGAAATGTTTCTCGTAATAGTGGATTATCCCTAAGCGTTTCTAAGTCATACCAAGTAGTGTTTTGAAAGGTATACGTAGTCAAATATTTTAGTGGAGATGGAAGGCTATTAATGTATGCGCCCCAAATAGAGAAGAATTTGTCTACCTGTCGTTCTTTCTTGGCCATGGCCTCGAGCCAGTCCATATGGAAGATGTAATGTAGCTTTTGTTTGGTCAGTAAAAGGGATGGGCTGTCCGTAGAGAGCCATTGATGTAAGATTGCCTTTTGAGACGCCGCTGCCAATCGGGTCGCCAAGTGTTTTTCTTCTCTAGTGAAGGTATTGTAAAGTTTCACCGAGCTAAACAGTGCCCATTCTAAAGTAGGGTGAATCAATTTGTTAGTCATCTGCGTCCAGTAAGAGGAGACATCCCGCCAAAAGTCAGAAATTTTAGGGCAGGACCAAAACATGTGTAAGAGATCCGCTTTGGGGCTTGACATCGAATACAACAGTCTGAGGGGAGACAACCCATTTTATAGTGCCTTTCGGGGGTTAAATATGAGTTGTGGAGGATCTGTATGGTCATTTCTTGATAACGGCTGGATGGAAGCAGCTCCATCATTCGGACATGGAGCTTCAAAACTTCTGAGGGGTTAAGTTGCGGTATGGAGAGTGTCCATTTAAGCAAAGAGCCCCCTTCCTCATCTATATCTATGCTAGTGCGAATTACGCTATAGATTTGGGAGGTAGAACGATATGTTTGTTGGTTTTTCCAAAGAGTGTCTATCGCATTATTAAAGACCCTATTCCTTATATCATGAGTAGCAGTTTTAGCGAAGTGTAACAGTTGCATACTGAGGAAAGGATTTGGTTAACGGAAATTTTTCAATGAAGTCTGTCAAGGATAACAAGTCTAAGTTGTTTTTGACTAGGTCACGAACCGTATATAAACCTTCCCCTTTCCAGGCCTGTAGGATCGGGTTCGATATGCCTATAGGAAAGTCCGTGTTGCCCAGCCAGGTAAGATATGGCGAATGCCATTGAGAAAGTTCGTATTTTAGTCTAAGGGAACGCCACGTTTTATAGGTGTCTGTAAAAAGCGGATTATCTTTTAAAGGTTGCGGAATGGCCGAGGGCGGGGAGTGTAGGAGAGAATTTAAAGTCAGTCCGCAAGAATGCGAGCCATCTAGATCTATCGTAGTAAACCAGTTCCGATCCGCTAGCCAGTCCCCGGCAAATCGTAATAATGCAGCGTCATTATATTCTTTAATATTTGGTAAGTTGACCCCCCCTAAGTCTTTGGGTAAATATAATTTATATAGACTAATTCGGGAGCGTTTGTTTTGCCAAATAAATGTTTGAAGCATTTTCTGTAAGCGTAGCAAGTCAGATTTCTTTATACAATACGGCAACATTTGAATGGGATATAAAAGTTTTGGAAAAAGAATCATTTTAATAAAGTGGATTCTAGCTAGAAAGGTTAGATTTATATGTTTCCATTGAACAATTTCTTGGTGTACCTTATCAATAATAGATCGGATATTTAATTGGTAAGTGGCTTTATGATGTTTTGGTATTTTGATACCCAAGTATGTAATGTAATGGGTGGCCTTTTTAAAGGGGAAGTCTGGGAGCCAATTGTGTTTCGTCGAGTCATGAAGTAGTAATGCTTCAGATTTGTCCACGTTAATTTGAAAGCCCGCTATTTGACCAAATCTGTGGATTATAGAAAGCAGGTGCGGAATCTCCAAGGCCGGAGTCAGTATGAAAAGCATTATGTCATCCGCAAAAGCTATGACATTTAACTGGGTGTGGTTAATCAATATCCCGGGTAATCGCGGATCTTTCAAAAAATGACGTAGGAGAGGGTCCAATGCCAAATTGAAAAGGAGAGGAGAGAGTGGGCATCCCTGTCTTGTCCCTCTACATACTGTAAATCTATCAGAATTTGAATTGTTAACCGTAACATAGGTAAGGGGGTCTGAGTACAAATTATTGAATAGGTTAAGCATGTGTATGCCGAAGTGTTGGAATTTTAACAACCTTTTAATATGGGCGTGTGAGATCCTATCGAAGGCTTTGTCTGCATCTAAATTTAACAGCATACCTTGTTTCCTTTTATCTAGGTTTCAATGATATACAACCGACAGTATTTGCCGAATGGACTTTACTGGTTGTCTATGTTTAAGGAAGCCTACTTGGTTTTTGGTAAGTATGGTGGGTAGGACAAGTTGCAACCTGTCAGCCATTATTTTAGTTAGTATTTTCAGATCTTGGTTAAGCAGGGAGATCGGCCTATATGAAGTATGGTCGGTTGGGTCCTTCCCTTCTTTTGGGATTAGAATGATTCGTGCAATATTAGCTTCACTCCACAACGGCGAGCCTCGCAGAGTAGCATTATATAGTTTTGTCAGGAAACTTCATTCACTAATAATTTGTAATATTCCGCTGAGAGACCATCTGGGCCCGGTGTTTTATTAGTTTTTAGGTGTTTAATCGTTTCCGTAATTTCTTCCTGTGTTATAGGGGCATCAAGGATTTCCCTGTGATGGACCGACAATTTCTGGAGGCCAGCTTCCTGCAGAAACCTGAGACCATCAGTGGGGTCATCGGAAGGGGCCTTATAGAAATCTTTAAAGTAAGAGGTCATAATGTCTTTAATTTTGGCGGGGTCTTTAGTCCAGCCTTGTGGGGATTTCAGTTTTGGGATAAAGTAGTTTGCCTTTGGTTTTCTCGCTATTTTCGCCAAGAGACTCCCAGATTTGTTACCCCATCTATAAAAGAGATTTGCAGTGTGGGTCAATGAATTATGTGCGTTTTCTGTCAATAAAGTATCAAACAATTGCTTGGTCTCTTTGTATTTATTTTTGTCCTCAGGGAGATTAGACAACTTGAAGGCGCTATTATGTAGGGTTAATTGTCTCTGTAAAAGGGCGTATTTATCAGAATAAAGTTTTCTTTTCCTGATTAAGTAAGATATAATATGCCCCCTCAAGACAGATTTCGATGCAGCCCAAAGCAGAGAAGAGTCATCCCAAAGTTCAATATTATCATCAATGTAGTTAGCCCAACAGGATTTCAAAAAAAGGGCAAAGTCATCATTAGATTTTAAATATGCTGGAAATCTCCAATTAGAGGAGCGCAGCAGTGGTTGTGACAATTTGAGGTGTATTGAAATCAGAGCATGATCAGAGATATCTATGGGGGATATTGCAGCTGTAGTTAAGAGAGGCAGCAGCGTCTGTGAGACAAAGATGTAATCTATCCTAGAATGAGTTCCATGAACTCCTGAGTAAAAGGTGTAGTCTTTGGTGGTTGGGTGTAGGTGGCGATAGGAGTCATAGAGGTGTAAGAGCTCACAGAGAGTATGTAAAGGTTTGGCCTTCGTGTCATTGTGTGAGGTAGGTTTACCGGATTTATCCATGTAGGAGTCCCAAAGTACGTTGGCATCGCCGCCCAGGATAAGGTTAGTTGCCCCCCAGGAGTCAAGCTTCTGCAAAATATCTGTAAAAAAGAATTTATTATCGGTGTTAGGAGCATAAATGTTAACAATAGTATACAGTACATTTTGAATCTCTATATCGGCTATCAAGTATCGACCCCTCTTGTCGCTATAGGTTCTCAGAACCGAACAGTGTATAGATTTGTTGAGTAAAATCGCAACCCCCCGAGATTTGGTTCTATAGGATGCTGCTAAAACTGTTTGGAGCCAGTGTGCCTTAAGAGGTATTTTATCTTGAGACTTCCAATGAGTCTCCTGTAGTAACATAATATCTGCTTTTTCTCTGCGTAGTCGGTCTAGTACCTTACGTCTTTTCATTGGGGTATTAAGCCCGTCTACATTCCACAAAATCACTTTTAAGTGTGAAATCGCATGTATGGGGTCTTGTGTGGGCGTAGGTGTGTCAGCCATGATAGTTTACCCTATACCTGCCTTGTGGTGGGGTATGAAAGTACAGCAGTTGTGGGTGGGGGAGAGTCTGTCCCAGCGAGCAGACCTCATCCCAAAAGTACGGGGCCTAAGGAAAAAAGGATCCCAAAAATAACGAGATCTTCTATCAGAAGTCAGAGCATAATTTGAAGTAAGCAAGCAAAACCAAAATAACAATACACAAATGAAAAATAAAGTACGTGACAACCGTAACATTCAGTCAACATATCAGATACCCATTGAAAAGTCTGAAAAAAGCTACGAAATAATGTCTTTCACAATGCAAAAAATTGAAGAAGAAAGATATAACCAGGCAGAAAATTTTTTTCTAGAAACGGTGATACCACAAATTCCAGAAAGGATCTAGACCCGACAGCTCCAGTAGGACCTAAGCATCCGTTGAAAAGGCAGTCAGGTGTCTTGAGCTTGCGGTCCAGCTGCTGGGGAAAGCTTCTTGTAATAGGACATGGCTTGGACAGGGTCCTCAAAAAATGTTGGCCGACCATCATCCTTATTAATTCAAAATTATTTTTTAAATATGTTAATAGTAAAAAAAACGAAGCAGGAAGGGGTGGGACCTTTAATATCAGAGGGGGGTCAGCTGGTTGATGAAAACGAAAAAAAAAAAGAACACATATTTTTTGTCTACACAAATGAGGAACCAGTTAATGAAGGTTTCCTTCTTCATGGTCCCTGTTCTGGTAGTGCAACTAGTAATGAATGGTTCACACATGAGAAAATTCAAAAGAGACTAGACCATGTTAAGATAAACAAAGGTCTGGGGCCAGATGGTATTCATCCCAGGGTACTTAGCGAGCTTAGCTCTGTGCTTGCCAAACCCCTTTACTTAATTTTTCAGGATTTTTTGAGGTCTGGCATAGTGCCAAGAGACTGGCGAATTGCTATAGGCCAGTTAGTCTGATGTCAGTGGTAGGAAAGCTTTTCGAAGGGTTAATAAAGGATAAGATACTGGACTTCATAGCAAATCATAATACTATGAGTTTGTGCCAGCATGATTTTGTGCGTAATAGATCTTGCCAGACTAACTTAATTACTTTTTATGAGAAGGTAAGTAGGGACCTCGATTCAGGGATGGCAGTGGATGTGATTTACTTATAGTAAAACAAAAATCAATTGTGGGGTAACTGCTGTCTATACAGCGAGTACTGTGCACTGGTCCAATTAAACCAAAGTAAATATCAAAGACATGCACAGTTTCTCGCTTAAAAACATTTATTGGTGCATATAAACCACAAAAATTGACATAACAATGATCAAATCACACACACCACAGAGCAGTGTCTCCCCCCCAGTCTGCCTACCTGTTGTTAGCCACACCCTCCTTAAGGAGGAGGGTGTGGCTAACAACAGGTAGGCAGACTGGGGGGGAGACACTGCTCTGTGGTGTGTGTGATTTGATCATTGTTATGTCAATTTTTGTGGTTTATATGCACCAATAAATGTTTTTAAGTGAGAAACTGTGCATGTCTTTGATATTTACTTTGATGTGATTTACTTAGACTTTGCTAAAGCATTTGATACAGTGCCACACAGAAGATTACTGGTTAAATTAAGGAATGTTGGCCTGGAACATAGTATTTGTACCTGGATAGAGAACTGGCTAAAAGATAGACTTCAAAGAGTGGTGGTAAGTGGAACATTTTCTAATTGGACCAGTGTTGTTAGTGGAGTACCACAGGGCTCTGTAATAGGTCCCTTGCTTTTCAACTTGTTTATTAATGACCTGGAGGTGGGCATTGAAAGTACTGTTTCTATTTTTGCAGATGATATAAAATTGTGCAGAACTATAGGTTCCATGCAGGATGCTGACACTTTGCAGAGTGATTTGTCTAAGTTGGGAAACTGGGCAGCAAATTGGAAAATGAGGTTCAATGATGATAAATGCAAGGTCAGGGCTGGAACTAGGGGTAGGCAAAGTAGGCACGTGCCTAGGGCGCAAAGCTGGGAGGGCGCCAAGCACGTACCTGTCTCCTACTCCTCATCTGGAGTATGCAGTGCAGTTTTGGACTTAAGTCCTTAAGAGGGATATTAATGAGCTGGAGAGAAGGGACCGAAGATTCCCGAAGCAGTGAAGATGGCACCCGTGAGTTCCGCTGCACGGGGTAATTAAAGACTTCGGGGCATTTACAGGTATTATCATCTGTGTGGGGGGGACAGGGAAGGGGGATTATGGAGGGTAGGGTGTAGGGGTTTTCATTAGTTTGGGGGTTTAGTTCTCCTTTAAGAAGGTCTCCAAAAATGCAAATGAAAGATCATCAGGAAATGTCCCACAATCATATACTTTATCTACTATAAAAGAGCATACTTAATTTGTAAAATATGTTAAAGAGAAACTGTGTATATGATTACAGGTGCAGTCTGCAAAATTCTACTTACAGACATGATGTCAGACATTGGGAGACATAAAGGTTTGACACTTCATCTATCAGATATTCTTGGAATATGGGGCAACAGATACTTACAGTATATGCCTACCCACCTGTCATTGCAATATATTCCTCCCAAATTAATCTTTTGCACTTGCTTTTTATTATCATATAAAAGCAAATGTGAAAATATTGCTGAATCCATATTGTTTCAAATTTCTCTTACTTGTATCAATTGAAAAATTAAAGCATTACTTTGTTCTATATTAAAAAAAAGTCTTGCGTATCCATGTGGAAACAACTAGCTACCTCATACAAAATATTAATGTAATAAACAGATGGGACCTTTAAAGCTTTCCCAGCTGATGGATTTCACATACATTTATGTTAAGATCAGACGTTGTACTCTGTAACATTTTCCCCTTTACATTGCCAAAAGAAACTATATTACATTATTGCTTTCCTGCTAATAGAAATTATATAGTAAAGAACAAAAATGGCCTTAGTGTACTGAATAACTGTTCTGCCAATAAAGGTTATTCATTTCAATCACTATCTAACTTGTGTTATATATATACAAAGTTGCATGCCATGATCTGAATGCAACGGGATTTGAGGAAGTTCAATTTATTGACTGGCTGTATTGTTTAAGTTGCTATAGCCCTTTCTTGGAATAATTACCACTGTGTTATCACACCAAGTAAAAGAATACACCAAGGGGCCGATTCACTAAATTCGAGTGAAGGATTCGAAGTAAAAAAACTTCGAATTTCTAAATGTTTTTTGGGCTACTTCGACCATCGAATGGGCTACTTCGACCTTCGACTACGGCTTCGAATCGAAGGATTCGAACTAAAAATCGTTCGACTATTCGA
>JBCGBM010000595.1:7500-10000 GCA_038501925.1 Xenopus petersii | reverse complement strand
CCCGCGGGGGCCCCGGGGGCGGCTCCCGGGCTCCCCCCGGCGAAGAGGGGCCCATTCTGAGCCAGGGGACCCGATTCGGGGTCGGGGCCCCGGGGGTGCCCGCGGGGGGCCCCGGGGGCGGCTCCCGGGCTCCCCCCGGCGAAGAGGGGGCAAGAGGGAAGGGGTGGGAGAGGTAGAGACAAGACCGAGGCGGAAAAAACCCTAAGAAAAAAAAAAAATCCCCAGCCGGGCCACCGGGGGGCGCCGCCGGGGGCCCGGGGCGCTGACCAGGGGTCCCCCGCTGAAGAGGGGGCGAGAGGGGCGAAGAAAACCGGAAGAAATACCCAGCCGGGCCACCGGGGGGCGCCGCGGAGCGCCCCCTGGAAGTCCCGATGAGGACGGATCCGCCCGGCCGGGCCCGGCCGGAGTTCCAGGGGCCTGGGGAGAGGAGCCGGCAGCCCGGCCTCTCGGGCCCCCCGCACGACGCTGCCATGCTACGCCTTTTTGGCATGTGCCGGCAGGATTGTAGGGAGCGGCCTCTCGGGAGCCCTGGCGCGGAAGTCCCCGCCGGGGGACCCGGGGCCGGCCCCAGCCCGACCGGGAGTTCCAGGAGCTCGGGCAGGGGGAGCAGGCTCGTCCCCCTGCCCTGCGGGGGACCTGGGGCCGGCCCCAGCCCCACCGGGAGTTCCAGGAGCTCGGGCAGGGGGAGCAGGCTCGTCCCCCTGCCCTGCAGCCCGACCGGGAGTTCCAGGAGCTCGGGCAGAGGGAGCAGGCTCGTCCCCCTGCCCTGCGGGGGACCTGGGGACGGCCCCAGCCCGACCGGGAGTTCCAGGAGCTCGGGCAGGGGGAGCAGGCTCGTCCCCCTGCCCTGCAGCCCGACCGGGAGTTCCAGGAGCTCGGGCAGAGGGAGCAGGCTCGTCCCCCTGCCCTGCGGGGGACCTGGGGACGGCCCCAGCCCCACCGGGAGTTCCAGGAGCTCGGGCAGGGGGAGCAGGCTCGTCCCCCTGCCCTGCAGCCCGACCGGGAGTTCCAGGAGCTCGGGCAGAGGGAGCAGGCTCGTCCCCCTGCCCTGCGGGGGACCTGGGGACGGCCCCAGCCCCACCGGGAGTTCCAGGAGCTAGGGCAGGGGGAGCAGGCTTGTCCCCCTGCCCAGGGGCGAAGAAAACCGGGAGAAATACCCAGCCGGGCCACCGGGAGGCGCCGCGGAGCGCCCCCTGGAAGTCCCGATGAGGACGGATCCGCCCGGCCGGGCCCGGCCGGAGTTCCAGGGGCCTGGGGAGAGGAGCCGGCAGCCCGGCCTCTCGGGCCCCCCGCACGGCGCTGCCATGCTACGCCTTTTTGGCATGTGCCGGCAGGATTGTAGGGAGCGGCCTCTCGGGAGCCCTGGCGCGGAAGTCCCCGCCGGGGGGACCCGGGGGCCGGCCCCAGCCCGACTTGGAGTTCCAGGAGCTCGGGCAGGGGGAGCCGGCTCGTCCCCCGGCACCGGAGGGGACCTGGGGCCGGCCCCAGCCCCACCGGGAGTTCCAGGAGCTCGGGCAAGGGGAGCAGGCTCGTCCCCCTGCCCTGCGGGGGACCTGGGGCCGGCCGCAGCCCCACCGGGAGTTCCAGGAGCTCGGGCAGGGGGAGCCGGCTCGTCCCCCTGCCCTGCAGCCCGACCGGGAGTTCCAGGAGCTCGGGCAGAGGGAGCAGGCTCGTCCCCCTGCCCTGCGGGGGACCTGGGGCCGGCCCCAGCCCCACCGGGAGTTCCAGGAGCTCGGGCAGGGGGAGCAGGCTCGTCCCCCTGCCCTGCGGGGGACCTGGGGCCGGCCCCAGCCCCACAGGGAGTTCCAGGAGCTCGGGCAGGGGGAGCAGGCTTGTCCCCCTGCCCAGGGGCGAAGAAAACCGGGAGAAATACCCAGCCGGGCCACCGGGAGGCGCCGCGGAGCGCCCCCTGGAAGTCCCGATGAGGACGGATCCGCCCGGCCGGGCCCGGCCGGAGTTCCAGGAGCCTGGGGAGAGGAGCCGGCAGCCCGGCCTCTCGGGCCCCCCGCACGACGCTGCCATGCTACGCCTTTTTGGCATGTGCCGGCAGGATTGTAGGGAGCGGCCTCTCGGGAGCCCTGGCGCGGAAGTCCCCGCCGGGGGACCCGGGGCCGGCCCCAGCCCGACCGGGAGTTCCAGGAGCTCGGGCAGGGGGAGCAGGCTCGTCCCCCTGCCCTGCGGGGGACCTGGGGCCGGCCCCAGCCCCACCGGGAGTTCCAGGAGCTCGGGCAGGGGGAGCAGGCTCGTCCCCCTGCCCTGCAGCCCCACCGGGAGTTCCAGGAGCTCGGGCAGGGGGAGCAGGCTCGTCCCCCTGCCCTGCGGGGGACCTGGGGCCGGCCCCAGCCCCACCGGGAGTTCCAGGAGCTCGGGCAGGGGGAGCAGGCTCGTCCCCCTGCCCTGCAGCCCCACCGGGAGTTCCAGGAGCTCGGGCAGAGGGAGCAGGCTCGTCCCCCTGCCCTGCGGGGGACCTGGGGCCGGCCCCAGCCCCACCGGGAGTTCC